>APFE031722318.1:264129-274517 GCA_000404065.3 Pinus taeda
TTATACATACTGATCATCAACCACTTCAATATCTACACTCCCAAACTAAGTTGCAACAATCAAGACACTATAGATGGATGGGTTTTCTACAACAGTTTCATTTAGTCATAAAATATAAAAAGGGCATACACAATAAAATTGCAGATATGTTATCTAGACCAATTATAAATGCATCTACTATACTTAAGCATAATTCATATTGCATGAGAGCTACATTGAACGATATGCTCAAGATATAGATTTTAAAGACGTATATGCAACTTTAAGTCAAGGCAAATGAGTAGAAGAATTGGATTATCATATTAAGGACCAACTCTTGTATCATTGTGGGAAACTATGCATTCCACAAACTGAAAGAGTAAAGATAATTCGAGAAGCACACACTTCTTTAATATCAGGGTCACTTTGGTGAAGTAAAATGGTTGCAAATGCAAAGATTTTTTATTGGCTGAAAAGGAATGAGAACAGTTTCTAGATATGTAAGAAGGGTGTCCAAGTGTGCTAAAACAAGCCCAGCAATAGAAAACTAGGCTTGAACACTCCACTACCAGTTCCTTCTCATCCTTGGGAAAGTGTTTCCATGGACTTTGTTGGAGGACTGCCTAAATCTAGGAAAGGTCATGACTATTTATATGTTGTTGTAGATAGGTTCAACAAAATGTGTATTTTAATACCTTGTAACAAACAAATTACAGCTGAACAAACTACAAAGTTGTTCTTTCAGCATGTATGTGTTCATTTTGGATTACCCACTTCCATAATATTTGATCGAGATACCCGATTTGTTGGGAAATTTTGGTCAAGTCTGTGGGAATTGATGGACACCAAGCTGAAGAAAAGCACAACTTTTCATTCGCAAACAGATGGCCAAACAAAAGTGGTGAACATGATAGTGATCCAGTTGCTCAGAGGTTATTGTAGCAAGCATCCCAAACTTTGGGATGAACATTTATGCTATGTGCAATATGCTTACAACCGAGCTAAACATTATTCTACACAGAGATCTCCTTTTGAGACTTGTTTTGGTTTCACACCAGGGTCTCCCTTGGATTTTGTCTTTGGTAAAGACATAGCAGTTGATGGACACAGTGATGTGGACAAGGCAACCAACTTCATTGAACAAATCCAAGAGATTCACTAGGCAGTACAGGAACAGCTGGAAAAGAGCCAAGCCAAGTACAAGGCAAGGCGTGACAAGCATCAGATGGAGCATAGTTTCCAAGTTGGTGATCAAGTTTGGCTGTATATCAGTAAAGATAGAATGCAAGGTGAAGGAAAGAAGTTGAAGCCAATAAGGTATGGACCTTTCAAGATACTTGAGAAAATTGGTGAGAATGCTTTTCGCCTTAATCTACCAGCTTACATGCACATCTACTTAGTTGTTAATGCAGACAGCTTGAGACTATTTGAACCTTCATTAATTGAAGATCCCGAAGAGCAGAGTCAATTGCCTTCTATTGATGACCTGTTACCTGAATATCTTAATGAGTTGCAGGAAGATACAATTCTGGACAGGGAGGTAAGAACTACACGTAGAGGTGATGTTGAGTACCTCAGGATCAGACTCAAAGGTTCAAAGCCAAGTAGTGCGAAATGGATAGAAATTGAGCAAGCGAGGAAACAATACTCTCACTTGATTGATGCTTAAAAGAAAACCAACTTTTGGTGGTCCAAAAGATTTTTTAGTGGGAAGGCCGTGATCCGAATTGGATCCTAAAAACTCTCTAAGTTTTCATGATTGTTTCAAATTATGCTAAAAGATTCAAGTCTAAAAAGATTGAAGCTATCAGAAGGAATCCTCATAACAATTGCAGTTGTGGCCAGAGCAGAGCAACGAGGACCCTCCGTCGAGCATGCAGACCATTGGCCCATGGTAAAGCGCAATGGCACAAAACTAGCAAAATTGGAGGGCGTCCCCCTTAGTGAAGGAAAGCCTCGAAGCGCCTGGACCCAAAAACGTTATAAAATTCGGAAAAGTAATTGTTTCGGTTCCATAGCGCAGGATTCCCCAAAACCGGCAAGATATCGGAAGCCTTCGAGGCGGTAAGCAGTTTTGACTGAGTCCCGCCCGATGCCACACATCGAGCGACACACGTCCGACGGAAGAGAGAGAAAACCGACCACATCGGACAGGTAAACATCGTGCGACTTGTCCGCTCGATATGAAGGACAACCGTAGGATCTCGGGGGTCCAGATCGACGGCGGAGATGCGTCCCGATGACTGACCGGATTTGACAAGTCAAAATGCAAGATGACAGGGGATTTGAAGTCTGACGTGGATGATGAGTTAACAAACGATTCGTGTTCGCGGGCAATCTCGAAGCAAACAGATTTAACGACCATTCGAGTATGATTCAGGGAATCTGACACCCAGTTCGTTAGTAAACAGGTGGCCACCTCCCTGCGAGGTGTTACCTAGTGATGATGACGCAAAGCAGAGGAATTCGAACGGACAAAGGAAAGGAAACCAGAAGGTCGGGAAGCGGAAACGAGCAGTCAAAGAACATATTGGCTTTAAAGCTATGAAATGACAGAGACAGAGACAAGGGTCAACACATAGAGACGCAGAAAGCTAATAGCAAAGAACAGAGAGTAGAAGCCGAGCTGACTTGAAGGCGACATTGAGCCAGACAGAGCCAGAGAGAGTCAGAGAGTCTGTGTACTCGATTGAAAGCTTGAGAGGTTCAAGCAAACTCCTCGGCGTAGGCCTGTCATACTACTGTGACCCTTAGAGGTCGAGTTTCAGTAAGGAGACTCTGTGCACTCCATTCCTACTGACTTCATTATGTTAGTGAGACTCGTATCGAGCTCACCGTTGTAAAAACTTTGCTTGAAAACATAATAGAGAGCCCACCACTGAAAGGCTGGACCAGGAGACGTAGCCCAGGAGCATTGGGTGAACTCCTTATTAAACTTGTTTTGTTTACATGTTTGAATGTTATGTTTTCTCTAATTGCCTAAGTGTCTATGTATTCTAGCAATCTTATCGATCCGTTGCATAAGTAACATAGGCACATCCATGCACATGAGTCTGTAATACCTTTCATTCTTTATCCTGGATAAATTCCAGATCATCTTTAGAGGCCTAGTTTTAGGCTTTGGCCCACAAACCAATAAATCAAGCAAGCAGCTGTAACTGTTGGATTTTGAAATTGAAATGGTTTGCATGTAATCCCAAAACTCTGCCCCTGCATCTCCAATGCAAGCATTATTAATCATTTTAAATTAGAAAAAAATTACATCCTTTAAATTTCCATACAATATTTTCTTTAAAAAAAATTCTAACAAAAAATCATCCACATGACACAATATTCTTATACAAAAACATATTAAAAATTAATCCATTGCATCGACATTTCAAAGGTGTACGATAGAAACACAATGCTAAATTGGGTTGCTATATCAATATAAATGAAATAAAAACTATGGGGTGTAGACGAGTTGGTTTAGATGGGGTTTAGTCCGGTCAGATCTAAGTTTAAATTTCATGAGAAACTCTAAGTATGAAAATTACTTTGGGGAAATTAAACTATCCCTGAGCGTCCAAATTTAACCCAGCCTTGCGTAATTTTAATGATAACATATTGCTATAGGTTGGCTATTCTTGTTCCATCGAATAAGTAGATTTTGCGCAATATAGGCTTAGCCTAGTAGGAGAAAAAAAGAGAGTCAAAACTGAGAAGAGGAATATATATATATTAAACAAATGCAATTTGGTGAACAAAAGAAATTTTCGTACCCGGGATTGTTGTCATTAATTAACAAAGAACAGAGCAAACGAGAGCAGTCTTCGTACAGGAGCGTAAGATTGGGTATTGGGTGAGTGAGAAGCCATGAAATTTCACCTGTGCGGGGGTCTCGATGCTCCCGACTGGATACTGGCCGAGATCGCCATGCTTGGCAAGCTGGTAAGTCACAAACAATTTTATGATATCTATTCTCTCCCATTCCTGTTATACGTTTCGAAGTACGTTGAGATTTCGGTTGACGAAAGTTGCTAGATTGGTTTACATCAGAAACAATGCAAGCAATGCTATCGTGAATATACGTTTTGAATGACAGAGGAATTGATTAAAGAAAATATTAATATGTTTTCCAATGTTTAAAAAAAAATACTAATTGACAATGCACCTTCGCGCCATCAAAGAGGAGTGGTTGACTAGCCTAGTAATTTTAATTGTAGCCTTAGTCTTTATATATGCCAAATCAGAAGAATAGATAAACCATTGCCTGTAAGCCTTTTTAGCTGTATATTGCATTGTTTTGGTTAGTGAGGTTTTCTTTACCGTACTATTTAGGTTTCTGGTGTTAAAAATGTTGTAGCTACCATGACAATGGTCTCTTTTAGTATCAGCTGAAGCTAGACAATTTTCATGGGTCTGCTGGTGTTGCAATTGAAAAGTTGTTGGATATAGAAAACCACACTTCTAGATCAAATCATCAAGGGTGTCTGTGCATGTAGCTCAATGGCGAAGCGGCCTGTTGTTCAGGCGCAGGTCCTGGTTTTGATTCCTAGACTGTCTATTTTTAAATATCATCAAAGCCAGGCTGGTTAGGAGTCTTTGGCCAAAGCGTGGCTTGAGGGAACGTGTTGGAGATTGCAATCCATGCTTTCACATCAAACTGTTAAGGGGGTGTGTCATGAAAGGCGCACGTAACTCAATTGTAGAGCACCGTGTCAGTCGTGGGGTAAGCTCTGAGCTCAATTCCCAACCTTTCCGGTTTTCAAGATGGTTGTCTTGAGATTTTTTACGTGACCTCAGCTAAAGTCTGGCTTGACGGAAGTGGGGCGGGGGTGTTAGAGATAGCAATCTACGTTTCTCTATATTGAATTACAAAGGGTACCTGTCATGAAAGGGCATTTAGCTCAACAGAGCAGCCTATTTGAGGTCAGTTCCCGGGTTCATTTCCTAGCCTGTCCATTTTTTACAAAAGTTATATTGCAATTATGTTTTAAATTTGAAAAAATTTTAGAGGGGTTATTTTCAAAGGGAATTAATACATATGAATTCTATGCCTCAAAAATCCCTAATAGGCACAATTAATGTGTGTCAACCAAGAACTCCATTCCTATTATAGAGTTAACAAAGTAAACAGATTTTACTAAATAAACTTAAACCAAAATATGTTTTGATTACTATCTTCTTCAATTTAATTGACATTTTTATTACCTGACTATGAACATTCAACACCTTCGAGATTACAGAGACCCTAGATGGTGTTAGATATACTTCTGTACAAAGTCCAATCAAAACAAAAGGGGATTATTTGAATTATGTCTTTATATACTAATAAATCTTTGATACAGAAGGTGTATTGATTGTTGTCTTTGAATTGTTGTTTTCCAAATGTAAAGGACATGCAAAATAAGCGAATGGTAGTCATTCTTCTTTAGTCTTACTGTTGGTATAGTGTCTCCTCGTTGAGTCCTTGATGAGATGATTCTCTATACATATTTTATATGATAATAATAAAACACCCTTTTCATTTACGATTATGTCCATATATGTGTCTATAGTTAGATCTATATTTATTTTCTCCCCTTTCTTCATTGAAGTTCTCTTCATGTTTGAATTCTGCAACTTGGGAGTCCCTTTCACTGTTTGTTACTCAAATAGTGTAACATCTACTGCTGGTGGCAATTTAAAGTTAATTCCATTCAAGATTGGCAATCCTAGTTATACTTAAGACCAGTGTTGAAAATGTTGGCAACGGCAAAAAATTGGCGAGGGTCCTGAAAAGTCGGCATTGGAAAAGTCAGCGAAAAAATCAGAAAACTGCAACAAACATTAAAAAATGCAAAATATATTCATTTTTTTAGATTTTTATACATATCAAGAAACAACAACATCAAATAAACACATTGGCACATAAATATGAAGAAAGCACTAATATATATATATGACGTAGTGGATGTCATATAAAAATGATACATCAAAGGTGATACTAAATCCCACTAATAATTGTCCAATCAAGGACTCAAATGTGGAGAACCAATACAAAATAGCATCACATATATAAATGTATCTGATCAGCGTGAGTTATATATACAATGGCGAAACAAACAAAACTAGCAGCTAGCTATCTGACATCAGTTCCCTCTCCCCCTTTTACGGAAAACGATGATGGGCTGTTTGCCAGGCTTGCCCCTTGCAGCAGAAGGCCGTGGCCCTGCACCCAATGTCAGACGATGATTGATGGGTATGGAACTGTGCTCTCCTATATCTGTAGAAGTTGGTGCTGATGCTGTCACATTCTCCTCCTCCTCCTCCTGCTGTTCCTCCTCCTCCTCCTCCTCCTCCTCCTCTTGCTGCCCCTGCTGTTGTACTACTACTGGTTCTTCCTCTTACCATGCAGGTGACTCCTCCATCATGGGAAGCTCAGGCTCCACCCTCCACTTAGACAATACACCAATATTGTCTAAGGAAATCGCATCCACATCTAGTGGTTTCTCTATTTGCTTCACCCGTAGTCGTAGATTGTAATGGACATACACAAAGTCATTAAGGCTTGAGAACTCCAACTTGTAAGAGTGTCATAAAAAATTAATGAGTCTTGACACTTGAGGATGTCATATAAAAATGATACATCAAAGGTGATACTAGATCCCGTTAATAATTGTCCAATCAAGGACTCAAATGTGGAGAACTAAGTTGCACGAAATGCTGAAACGTCTAGAAGTTTCTGAAACGGGGATGGCCCGAAACACGACCCCCGGAAAATGGAAACACAACTGAACCACGCATATATTATATTAACACATTATTTTGCAAGAAAATAAAGAATGAGATATATAAATGACATTTTAGAAGGAAATCCAAATTTATATTAACTCCAACAGATGATTACATGATGCAAATATTCAAAATTAGCCTGTATAGATGAGGCTTTACATCCAAGACCCCAAAAGCAGCCTTTATATGTGAGGATATATGTGCTAAAACTGAAATAAAACATGAACTAAAGACAATTATGGCTACATTAACATATCATTACTAATACAGCTTCTCATCCTCATCAACAAATATAGAACAAGATGCTTGTTTAGCAGGAGACGCTCATAGGGTTTGTAGAGAATTCTATTTGTAATTTTTTTTATTAAATTGAGCTAACAACCACATAGTAATTGTTGTATTAGTGTATTTGGGTGTTAGAAGGGGCCGACGCCCTTCTTCACCCCTTGAGCTGGCTGAAAAAGGTAAAAAAATAAATTTAATTTTGCTTTTCAGTCACATGAAACTCGGCCTGTAGTGGCCGAAACATCGCTGGCTGTACCAGACGACGTTTCTAATTCACAAAACGTTGTACAGTACTAAGTGATCTGTAATAAAATAACTTTGCTAACTTAAATTATTCCCAAATCATTTTTACAATAGACTTGACTAAAAACACTAGGACTCACCTAAGACTTTATCAATAAATTCCACCCTAGCTTTGGGGTTTAAGCTGGAGGGAAAACTCTATCGATTATCCATGTTTAGAAACACACATAATACGGTGAGACAAAAAACCTCTTAGGATCAAATTCGTCGCCAAAATCATAGGCTTACCTAGGTTGTTACATAATTAAACGGTCATACTAGCATCATTTACATTACAAATTTGTAGAAATTGGGTTTACAATGACTAGATAACTGGTTGGCTGATGATTCTGAACTTCAAAATTTTTTGTACGACTGTTTCCTTGGACTTGTGACAAAATAGGTGCAACAGGTCCCTATATTGTGAATGATATAGGGTTTAATTGTAGTACTATTTCTTGCAAAGCCAATTGGATTCTTTATTAAAAAAGGAAATTAATGAATTGAAGTTGAAAAAGGGAATTAATGAATTAGCCAATTGGTCTTGCATAGAATAGTTGAAGCCTTAAGGGTAGACTATTCTACCCCTCCTCCACACGATGCGCATGCCATACTACATTTTTGGAGAGCATGATGACCTTCGTAGTTGATGGACACCCCAGAGTACCCTCAAATACCAAAACGCTAAGCTTACTTTGCTTAGCACTGATGATTCTTGATGATGTAACTAGCATGCACCCAGGTTGCTTGACCCTACTTAATGGGCATGCCTTGATTTGGACTCTGGAGCCTAGATGAGGATGATCGTCCCCGGGATGATTAGGGAGGGCTTGTATTACTTGATGGACCCCCAACGTTGAAGGGAGTACACTACGTTGTCAAGATCAATGTTGCATGACTCGTACTCGTATAAGACTCGTCTAGCTATTGACTCAGCGACCTGTATAAGACTCGGGAACAACCCGTATAAGACTGCAAAATATAGAAAAAACATAAAAAAATATGATCTCCAATTTAAAAAAAAATATGAATTTTGAGTGGGTCCATGGGTCTTATACGGGTCTTATGCAGGTCACATGCGGGTCTTCATGGGTTCAATACGAGTAGACGGGTTCTATGCAGGTTTGGACGAGTATGAGTAGAGATCACGGGTCTTATGCGAGTGACTCGTCTTGCTATAGAACCCGTCAAGACCCATGGGTACTCGCGGGTCTTATAAGGGTCGTGCTGCACTGGTCAAGATAGCACCCATGGACATGACGTAGGGCACTCAGAGGTGGATTTTGGATACATGGAGATGCTTTGAGGCTTGAGTTGAGGACCGTTCCTCAAATTGAGGTTGATCATGATACTTAAAGACACGTCTACCCCTTGCATTGCACTTTTGGAGCATTTTAAGCCCTAAAAGGGCATGACATCATCTTTAGACAAGGCTTATGACTTGTTACCGCTCAAACTAACAGGGGTCCTAGGAGGGGATCCTAAAAGAGCAACTACTAGGTCAAGGGCAACAATGGAGCAATAGCCCACTGTCACCTCAACTAAAGCTCCTTGCTCTTTACGAACTTTCACCGATGGGAGGAGACTCGGTATAAAGGGAATCACTAGATGGATGAATCAATGAAGAAATAATGAGTGATTCCTAAGGCCTATTCTCAAGATAGACTCAATATTATGGTTTGGTTGCTTGAGAAGCAAGGTCTAAGGCTGTCTAAGAAGGGCCAAGGGCATTTGAAGGGCTAGGGTTTGTAAATAAGACTTGTAAAGGAAGTACCCAGTCCTAGAAACCCTTGTGAAAACCTGGTTTCGAAATGGTCTTTGTGAAATTATCTTCAATAAGTTGTGGGACCACACAGAACCAAGTGGACCGAGGATTAGGTCAAGGGGTGGAGTTGATCAATCAAGGGTGTGCTTGACCTAATTGAGGGGGAGAAGGGGATCAAAGGTGAAATTTGCACTAATTTTGATGCAATGATCCCTATGAGGTCACTAGCTGGGGGAAACCAAGGACAAGAATCGATCTTGGAGCTAGGGCTTGGAATATCTCAAGAGCCCACTGTTGGAATTGCTTCAAATTTGGAGGGTTCCTAGGAAACACAACAATGTAGTAGAGGGCAAGAGATTGAATTTTTTGGATGGGTGAATCATGAGAAATTTGATGCCCTAGGTCACCTATTGGGGCTAGACCTAGAAAGAAAGCGAGAAGGTGAGAAAGATATGCTTTAGAGTGATCACCAGTGGAGGATCAGTGCCTAATCCTTTGGGAGAGATGGAGTCAAGGAGATTCCAATGCTTGGGATAGATTCACTTAGTCAAGGAGGCCTCTAGAACAATTTTGCATGCCAATTAGGGCATGTGAACAATTGCTTCAAGGTCTTTACACTTGGATTTGCAATATATGATGACTTATCAAGATAAAATTTTGACAAGATATCTCTAGGAATATTCACTCATTCATACATGGCTCATGACATGATGCAATGCTATAAAAAGACAAATTTCCACAATTTTGCATAAGAAAACAGTGAATTTCAGCGTAGTATAGCGAAAATCCCCAGCAACATGCATATGACATAACAAAAATAACAAAATAGCATTAAAAGAGTACTTACATGTAAGAAAGAGTATATCTAATCATCATTATATGCCAATAGTGAAGCTCCAAGACAAAAATGAAGAGATCCAAACATCAAAATTCATCCATTCATCCAACTTCGTCCTTCCAAAAGGATAGTGAAAATCTCACAAGAGAGAAAGATCCAATCCAAGTGATGATGAAGAAAATGAATCACCTCATTTGTATTTATACAATCTCTAATGAATTTGAATGGCCTAATTTGGACTAATAATGCCCCTAAAATAAAATAATGTGCATAATAATAATACTTTTGGTGACAAGCTAAGTTGCACGAAACGGGGAAACGGGTACGAGTTTCCGAAATGGGAAGCCATACAAAACACGAACTCCCCAAATTTTGGAAACGGGGAAACGCGAATATATATATATATATATATTTAAATATTTTCAATATATATATATGTGTGTGTGTGTGTGCAATCATAAAGCATAAATGATACATTATAAT
>APFE031722321.1:7398-19447 GCA_000404065.3 Pinus taeda
TTATAGGAGATTAGTTAGCTAGTTGGTTTGAATAGCATTTATTGTAAATGGACACTTGTTATTTAATAAGTGATCCATAATTAGAGGTAGTTAGGACATGGAGCTTATAAATAGCTCATTGCAAGAGTGTTTGGTTGTTCGGGCGTAAGCTCTTGCAAATCAATTATGTAATTATTTTTTTCTGATTAATAAAATTATGTGTCTGAGGACACTTCTGCCATTAGGTTATTAGTACATAAAAGATCCCTTTAATGGGAAAAAAAATTCGTAGAGGATTTGAAAGCCCTTCCCTCTATTTTCTATGTACATAATATGCAGAGAACATGGAGCATGCACTTAATACATGTGCTTTTTATAAAACTCTATGTCTCAACTCTTAAGCTTATTTGGACAATCAGACATGAATACAAATGACATCATAGAAACAATTGATGGTCATAGATCCTCTATTATGAAGAAACCTATTGTCAATCGAACTTTACCCCTCATTATAGGTTTTTTGCTATGGAACATATGGAAGGATCACAACACTCATATCTTTAATAATCGATCACTAGAAGGGGAGGTAATTTGGGAAAAAACATTGCAGAGTGTCCATGAAACAATGCTACTACACCCTTAGTCATCATTAGGCTAAGAAGTTGAAGGTTTGGATGCCTCAATTTTGTGTAATATCCAGTTGTTTATGTCTCCTTTTATCGATCCTTTGCCTCCAAGAAGCTGATCATCTAGTCCTCTTGGAACCCTCCTCCCCCTAGATTCCTTAAACTTAATTTTGATGGGGCATCTAAAGGCAATCCAAGTTCTACTAGTCTTGGAGGAATATTCCATGACAACTATGGGAAACCAATATTTTGTATTCATGGATAGCATGGGACATTCATGTAACAAAACAACAAAATTTGTAACTCTAGAGACTGACCCTGTTATCACATCATTGCAAGCCTTCTCCATGTTGATTGTGGAGGATGATTCTCAATTGGTCATCTCAAAAGTAAATAAATTTATTAGTGGAGCTTCACTAGAAAAAAATTTCCATAACTAGAGGTTGGAAAAATATATCACACATATTAACCATTTGATCGATATGATTCTATTCATTATTCCCTCTCATGTCAAGAGAATAAGAAATAAGGTAATAGACCTTCTGGCCAAATTGGGATGCAATGACATAACCTTCATATTTTTGTAAGCTAGAACAATCACTTATGGGAGGACTAGAGATAGAGACTTATCAATATGATAAACAAACACTGAGAAACCCCATTCGAGGTGTAAGAACATGAAGAATTGGATAACATTGAGGAACAACTCTGCAACAAACCAAATCTTGCACCGTATTCAATACAACTATTCTAAGCACTATATTGATACTTCCACATCTTGATGGTTTCAGTTAACTTATGTATTTTCTTCTTCGCTTGGAATTTACAAGTATTGTGGCATAATGTATTGCATAATGAATTCCTAGTCATTATATCTTTTTGTATTTATCTAGTTAGTATATGGACATTTAGGATAAAAGACACTAACTTTTTCCATTGGTTTAGCTTAAAATCTAGTATACCAAGTCAAAAAAAATTGATATCATGTAATTTGGTATTATTTTAATAGAAAAATACTTATTTCCAAAAAAAAAAAAAAATTACTATAGAAACCAAAAACTAGTCTTAATAGATATATCTACTAGTCTTAGCAAATCTAGCAAAAGACTAACCATTTGAAGCTTACAATGGAGACAATAATCCACTTAGATATACCATAACCATGTCCCACCATAAACTACATATGGTAAACCCACCCTTGAATAACTGAAGATCAACCCAACAATTACCTTGTTAGCCCCCAAATTGTCCCCTATCTATCATGGAGGGACCAAATGATAGGGCGTAGTATGTAGGTGCACCTTCTAATGCCACTCTAGGCCTTTGAGTTCTTTCTCAAGCTAGAGGGAGGGTACCCTTAAAATTTACTAAGGTAAGACTCCTTGCTTTCCACCCAAGGACCACCTATTTAAAAAACATGAAGCTCATATTGGATTTATAACAAACAAAATTGGTGCATGGAGTCAATCTATATCATTGAGAAAATCTGGTCAAACCTGTGGAATCACAAAGAAAGCATATTAGAGTATTACATGTTGAAATTTCAGATTTATAAGAGACAAAATCTCATAGATATATTAATAAAAATGTCAGCCATTCATATTTTCTCCAAATTAAGGTTTTAAAGGTACATAATTTACAAGTGGCATAACTTTGATTAGAAGATTTAGTTTTTTTGGTGACTAAAAGTTGTGATAAATAGAAGAACTATTACTATGCCTCCAAAAACAAATCTATTACACTAATTAAATCTCTTATAGGCTCATCCAAGGCTCATGAAGAAAGTGAATATGTAGAATTTAGGTTCTCCTAATTAGATAAGAAAGTTAATGAAATGGATGGTAGTTTGTTGAAAAAGTTGGATTTATCAAGTTCTCAAGGAAACCATAAAAGAAAAATTATGGATGAAGTGCAAAAGAAGATGAATGAAAATAATAAAGCAATACAAAATTCCATGAATACCATGGAAAATCTTCTCTTGGAGAGGCCTCGTACATGGGATATTGAGATCCAAGGAAATCATGAAAACAAGGAGAAGAATTATGTTGGAACTAAGTCACCTATGGGGAGTATTTTATCACAATTAGAAAGCACAAATATTGAATCACAAAACCATAATCATGATTTTTCACTCAAAGATCCACATCATCAGGGCTTTGATTCAACACTAATGAACTATTACATTCTAAATATTAATACGAGGAAGTTTGGTAGTATTGATCTTATAACATGGATATTCTAGATGGCATGATAATTTTATCTACAATAAGTGGCACCCTTACAAAAGGTAAATATCGCAACCATGTTTTTAGAATAAGATAAACATGTATGGTATCAATGGATTTGTGAAATGAAAAGGGATTTTATTGTATCTTATTCCATTTTTAGAAAGGAATTGATAACATATTATATGGATATTAAAATTAATACATTATCTAGTGAATTGGTAAATATTTGACACAAAAGGTCTAGTTATAAAGTGCATTCAACAATTCCAAAAGTTGAATCTAAAGGTAAAGAACATTTCATAATATAATTTGTTAGAGCCCTTTATGGGAACTTTAAAGGAAAGAATCCAACATGAGGCGTGTCTCTTAAGGCCCAAATATCTAGATCATATTTTTAGTCTAGCAAGGAAAGTTGAAAGTAAAAGTATGGCTACCAAAAAAGTGGTCACTAACAACTATAGATAAAACCGTGCTCCCTCCCTTAAACCAACAAGGTTGACACTTCAAAAAATGGATGAAAGAAAAGCAAAGGGACTATGTTTCAAATGAGACAAAAAATCAAATAAGGGGAATAAATGCAATGAGAAGAAATTATTCTACATAGACTGTGAAGATGAAGAATATCAAGAAGTGGAATCATCACAATATCTAGAACTAGAAGAGACTACTCCAACGATATCTTATTATGTATTGGACACCATCAATACTACACAAACCCTCAAGATAGAAGGATATATCAAAAAGAAAAAGGTAACATTATTAATTGATTTAGGTAGTACCCATAGCTTCATCAATTACAAATTGGAAAAACTTCGTAATTTCTTTGTATATCCAACACTCAAATTTCAAGTAATGATTGTTGATGGAGGTACCATAAATTGTTTAGGGAAGTGTCATAGTATTAAGTTGAATATTGGGAAGTATTTGTGTTATAGACACATGATTTCAATCCAAATGGGTGGTGTTGATGTTGTATTAGGTTTCCAATGGTTACAATCATTGCAAACAGTGGCACTTCATATTCATGATATTTTCATAAGATTCTCTTCAGAAGGAAAGGAAATTGAGCTTAGAGGTATCCAAGGGAAACCCTATAAAGTGATTAGCTCTAATAACATGACAAAATTTCTAAAAAAGGGACATCACAGTGTAATTGCACAATTGTGTTCATTAAATGTTCAAACATCTACTTCCTTTGCTCCAATGGATTTCCAAAAAGTTATCAACAATAATTCCAAGGTATTTGGAGAGATGCATAAGGGTCTTCCACCTACTCGAGATCAGGACCATGAAATTCATTTGCAAGCTGGAAGTGTACCACTTAACATTAGGCCTTACAGGTATCTATATCCATAGAAGAGTGAGATTGAGCATATAGTTCAAGAAATGTTATAGGTGTGCATAATTCAACCTAGCCAAAGTGTTTTATCTTCAGTAATGGTGGTGATTATAAATGAGGATGGTGCATGGTGTATGTGTCGAGATTACAGATAGCTCAACAAAATCAAAATCAAGGATATATTTCATATTCTTTTCATTAATGAATTAATAGTCAAATTGCATGAAGCAATATTATTTACTAGGTTGGATCTCCATTCTGGATATCATCAAATAAGAATGAGGTAAGAAGACATTCCCAAAACAACCTTTAGGACACATGAAGTTCATTATGAGTTTTTGGTTATGCCATTTGGACATGCAAATACATCTTCAACATTTCAAAGCTTGATGAATTCTATTTTCAAACCCTTTATTAGAAAATATGTGTTCATGTTTTTTTGATGACATACTAATCTACAACAAGTCTTGGGAAGAGAATGTACAACATGTTGACAAGGTATTAGCACTATTAGAAGAGGAATACCTATATGAAAATCCTTTCAAGTGTGCCTTTGGAGTTCAAGAAGTGAAATATTTTGTAACTCATGAAGGTTTCAAAGTGGATCCTAACAAAACGAAAGCAATGATGGAATAACCAATCCCTAGGAACTTAAATAAACTCATAGGATTCTTATGATTTACAATATATTACCATAAATTTGTCAAAAATTATGGTCAAATAACAACACCTCTAAAAAAATTATATAATATTGATGCATTTTATTGGACTAAAGAAGCAACCAAAGCTTCTAAAAAACTTAAAGAGGCTACTTGTACAACTCTCATCCTTTTGATATTTGACTTTACAAATCCTTCATTGTGGAGTGTGAGGCCTCAGGCCATGACATTGGTTCATTTTTTATGCAAGTAAGTCCCCTTGCCTTTGCAAGTAGTGAACTTCAAGGAAGAACTTAATTATACCCATCTATGAAAAAGAAATGTTGGTCATATTACATGTAGTTAAGAAATTGCATTCATACCTAATAGGAAGATACTTCAAAGTAGTAATAAATCATGATAGTTTGAAGTAGTTCTTGGAAAAACGACTATCTTCAAAATATCAAAACAAATGGGTTACAAAGATGTTGGGTTAGGATTTTGAAATTATCTATAAAAATGGAAAACAAAATATTATGGAAAATTCACTCTCGAGGAGAGATGAAGACAGAAATGGTTTCCTATGCACTACTTCAATTCCACAATCTGATTGGGTTGAAGAAGCAAGCATACAATGGAAGCAAGATGAGAAGGTATGCAAGGTCATTCAACATCTACAAGAAGACCTTAACGTGGTAGAAAAAATTATGTGGAATAATGATTTTTTGTGGTATCAAGATCAATTATACTTATGTAGGAATTCTCAACTCAAACATAAGGTCCTTTTGGAATTATAAACTTTGCATGTAGGAGGACATTCAGGGTTCTTGAAGGCATACCATAGGATCAAGAAATACTTTTTTGGGAAGGTCTTAAAGCATATGTGAATTTTTTTGTGGCTAAATGTGTGGCATGCCAACAAAATAAGGGAGATATGATTAAGACTCTAGGGCTTCTACAACCATTATCCATACCAAACTAACTGCGGAATAAGTTTCATTGAATTTTATTTCAAGTTTACCCAAATTTGAAGGAAATAGTTTAATAATGGTAGTGGTAGATTGAACGAAAAAGTAGGCCAATTTTTTCTCTCTTTATCATCATTTTAAAGCATGTATAGTGGTATAAGCATTCATGGAAATATTCCAAAAGCTACATGGAATACCCAAGATTATTGTAAGTGACAGAGATCCAATTTTCGTTGGAAATTTTTGGAGTGAATTATTTTCTTCTTTAGATACTCAATTTGCTTATAACTCATCTTAACATCCTCAATATGATGGGAAATTTGAGATTATGAATAAATGCTTAGAAGGATATCTATGTTTTTTTTGTATCTGATAAACACACACAATCAATCAAGTGGTTTCACTTGGAAAAATAGTGATACAACACATCCTTCCATACTTCATAAAAAATGTCACAATTTATGGAACTTTATGGATATCATCATCCATCCATCACATCACCCTTGAAAAGGACTATAAAGGCTCAAGCAGTAGAGAACCGCATATAGGACCAACAAGAGGTTCTCAAACTTTTAAAGGAAAACTTGGTTATAGCACAAAATAGGATGAAACAACAAGAAAATTAGCATTATAATGAAAGGGAATTTGAAGTGGAGGATTGGGTATTTGTGAGACTACAAATATATAAATATATGTCCCTAAAGCAACAAAATAAGGACAATAAATTAACATCAAGGTATTATGGACCCTATTAAGGTGTTGTATAAGATTTTAAGTATGGCTCACAAATTGGATTTGTCTCCATCTTCTCTTGTACACCTAGTATTGCATGTTTCTTACTTAATAAGTGATAAGATCACAATCCGAAGTATTTTACTTGAGATCAATGATGAAGTGAAAATCATACTTGAATTAGAAATAATCTTGGTATGAAGGTTTATGCAGCTAGAATTCAATCAATTATTGAATACTTCATCAAATAGAAGAACTTACCAGTGGAAGAGGTGACATGGGAAGGTGAGTGGTTCATGAAAAAAACCCACAAATAGTCAAGTGTTGAGGAAAACACTTGTTTGAAAGGGAGGAGAATGTTAATCCCTATTTAAGCCCCATGTTAACCCTAAAACCCCTTTTTAATCCATAGATATTGAGTGATTACATTTCTATGGTTATATTGTTATGTGAGCTAGAACCTTTCATGGCCCCATTTTCCTATAATTGTAACCTTTGACTCTTACGCACACACAAACACACACACACACACACACTAAGGAGACCTAATATTAGCATCATCAAATCTTATCTTATACATTATATTCATTGTAAAAGGAGGTTTACCCTTGAAGTGGACTATAATTATTGGTTTCTTATCATTTTAAGGTGCAAGGTTCATAACAAGGGATTATTAGAAATTTTTCAAGTTTGTCGGAGGAAAGAGTTACTACAAGGTCAAAAAAAAAACACCTTGATCCACTTCAAAGTACAATTAAGGTATAGTTACTACGAGGTTAAATTAGGGAACCTTTCCCCACTTTAGAGGGAAATCAAGGTTTAGTTTTCTTGCCTTATTCCTTATGATCAATTCTATTTATTTCCTTTGCATTGAGATAGGACATCCTAGGGATCTTACCTCTTGTCTAGACCAAACCTTAAGCTCACCTTCATATTAATTGGATAGGATTGCTAAAGGATTATCACCCCATCCATGCTCGAAGAATCATACCTAACCAATTCAATGGTTGAAGGGAAATCCTCCTTGGTTTCCTCAATAATAGCTCATATTAATCTAATACTCCACCTAGAATTTGTCTAAGGATACCATTTCCCTTTCTAGGATTTGGTTTATTAATTTATTCAACCAAGAAAAACCAATTCCCTTTCCCTTTTCGTGAGTTATTTTTTGCAATCTAGCGCTTTATTTGCTTGATCTACTAAGCTATATTTTTTAGTGTCTTCATTGCTACATATTATTTAGCTTAAATGTTATGATGCTAATTTACTTCTCAATATTTATCAATTTATATTATCATAAATCTAGGTGTGATCTTGTTTCATTTGTCCATCTTTAGATAGAAACATAAGATAAAGAGAAGTTTGAATTTGTGGAAGGATTTTTACATATATTGGGTTTCTTAAGGTTGATGCTTGGAAACACATGGTAGATTGTCAGTCTTAATCTCATTTAATATCATTTTACAAGGAGTTATGCCAACATTTATGTGCCTTTATGGTTTATACACTTGATAAAGATGAACCAATGATAAAGTAAGAGGAACAAATTAACATTTGAGAGAAATGGTTTGCACTCTTGGAAATTGAAATTCACATTTAAGCCTAATATCCAGGGTTTTGAGGTTATTGCTTTAGATTTGGATTTGTTTGTGGGTGTTTATATACCACTCAATATAATATCTCACATTAACACTCACAATCACTATGTTTGTTTTATCATTCAACTCTTTTGTCAAGGGTTTTACTGGGCCTACATAAAAATAAAAAAATAGATCTATTACCTCATATATTTGCAATGTTTAGGCTCAATCATGATCTACAAACTCTCTTAAGATGCAATTACCTACTTATTTATGCTAACATCGCACTATTTTCAACACTATTATGAGGGTTCTTAGCAATAGTTACATTGTAGAGTTTATATCATCTTTATGACTTAAGATCACATATATATTAATGCTCAAATAGTTAAACACTGAAGTAATTACACCATTATTTGGGTAATTTTCTTATGCTCTTGATATCTTATGGTAAAGAACATAAGATTCTTTAAAATTGACATTGTTTAAGAACCATGATGTTTACCATTGGACACTACTTTATGCACTTAATGAATGTGCTTTGAATGCCAATAATGTTGGTCACTATCCACTTATATTGCTTGGAGAAAAAACTTGGTCATGCTCTATATGGTGGATTCTACAAGTAGCATAACCAATGAATAATATTATTTTCACCTCTAGTTCTTAGCTTTTGCTCTGACTACAATGGTGATGCAATCAAAATATGGTTCAAAATATGCTCTAGATTTTGTAGCATCATGCTTGAATGTGATCAAAGGAATCATTTTTCACATTGATTATGAATGCTCTAAAAAAATCATGTTTTTGGCATATCCTTACCACAAATTCCTAATTAATTCTTACAAACAAATTTATCACTATTTGTGATCATTTAAGAAAGTTGTGATAACAAGTTGACTAGTAAGAGAACCTTATGTACTAATATTATGGGCATCACTAAACATTGTTGACAACTAATTCTCATGCTTTAACTACTCATTCTCATGGTTAAGATAAAAAAATAATTTGTTATTCAATAATTTAATCATGATGATATACTATTGAACATTACAAACACTTGAGTTTTTTTTTTTTTTTGGTTAAACAGGATGAAATTTCTGGAGAATCAGTAACTTCAAAAGGTCAGTTAGCACTATTACACCAGATACAAATATTTCATAAATGCCACAAACAATACAGTTACAACATGTCTCCAAAGACTTGAACTCATGCATCTAGGGAAACGAATTGTTCTAGAAACCACTTGAGCTAAGATCCTTTGACGTTATAGACACTTGGGTTGAGCAAGGTTGCATGACACATTTCATCAATATTTATGTGCCTAATACTTTGTCTATAATGATAATAAATTCGTGGTACTATTTCTAAAAGAGTGATTATCAATCACTTTTATGCATCATTACTCTATAGTCATAATATGGACTTAATTACATTTATATATGTGGTTTGATGTTGGAACTAGTCATTTCTTGAGAGGCATGGAATGTGGAATTCTTTAGAATACATGTGGATCAATTTTTCCCTTCGTATTATCTTGCTATAATTTTTTCTATCTTGAAATAGAATGGTAACTTTGGTATATAACCCCTTATGATTTTGTTTTAATGGTAATGGTTGATTTGAATTGGATAATTATATTTATTTTCATCCATCTTGATGTTTTTAGAGTGGAAAAACTAGAGGAATCAGTTCACAGTACCCTTTCTATTGGCGGGACCTAGTTTGGCAAATTGGGGTGTAAAACCTTCTGGGAGCATTTTGAGGCATCAAATGACATTTTTTGGGTTAGAAATTTTCCACTAGCAACACACCCTTTTTTCCTATTCTGCACATAGATACCTTTCCAATGGCGCGAGAATTGCATCAATCAGAGTCCAGGTGCGAAAATTATGCCACTCAGAAGTTGACCTTCATGTTTTCATCGCCATAATTTGAGAGTATGCCACATAAACTCCCATTGTTCATGAAAAAGGGGCTAATCATGTGAATATGATGAAGAAGACTCTATAAGAGTTTATATTGTAACTTTGGTTAAGATTTGAGGTAGTCAAACTAAACCACTAGTAGGCTATTAGGTTGTGTTATAACCAAGCCACTAGGAGGAAAAGGGATTCCATTCTTTTGAGTGCATTTTGTTCCATAGATAAGAAAAAAAAACCGAGAGGGATAGGAGATAGAGAACACAAAGAGGATTTGTATATTGTAGTAGCCCATAGGCCACATACCACACTTCTTTATACTTGCAAACATTTTTCTATTCAAAGAAAGAGAGTAGAGCATCCTCACCTTCTAGCAGGGTTTTTCTACTGAAAGGGATTCCCAGGTCATATCTTGTGTCAAACATGTGTGTGTGAGATTTTATTTCACTACTCTCTATTTCATGCATAATTTCAATTTGCATGCATAGGCTATTAATAGTAATCTACAATTGTATAAGGCTAAAGAGAAATAAAATTGTAATAGTGTAGATTTTGGAATTTTTTAAGTATAATTTTGTTATATTTGTTGTGACGTACCATTCAGTGGAAGCTCCACGTCAATTTATGGATCAATAGTGAATAGTGATATATGATTCTCTCTTTAGAACATAATTTGTGATATAAGTTTCCATTGGACACATGTATGTTATTGATATAATGCTTTGAGCTTCATGGTGCAATTGAATACGTCTATGACTTATTTAGTAAGACTCATTTTTCACCCTCCAAACATCACTTTGAATATACATTGTTTTTCTAAGTGAAACAAATTTTAATCTTGTTTATATTTGGTAAATTGGAATACCATTCACATACCCTTAGATAAGTGCCTTACCTTAAGAGTGCATAGTGTCAATTGGCCAAAGCCTTAGTCAAGGCAAATCTTAGAACTCACCATGATAGTTGAATCATTTGACTTAGTTTGACCTTTTAGGGACTCCCCTATTGACTACGACCCTTTCTTATAATCTAAAGAGTGGGACAATGCTAGTGAGGTGATAGTGGGTGGCTTACTTGAGAGTTACATCTAGGCTCTCCAGTTGGGGTTAGGAATTTTCCTTCTAGGAGATATATTGAGGAGTAACAATCCCCCAAAAATGGGATCTATGCTAATAAATGGAAAGAGTGATAGCCATATCTAGAATTACCATACCCCACCTCCCCCTTTACAATGTTGGAAATTTGTTGTCGTCATTGATGTCAAATTTAAGGGGAGCTTGTTGTGTTTTCATGATGTTAGTAATGTCATTATTGATTATTGTGTGGTTGCATATTGCTTGAGTTGAAGTCATAAATGTAGACCAATTGGATAGTCTATATTTGCAAGTATTTGGCCTACAAGTGACTTAATCAAAAGGGCATGAATATTGTTTAGTTAGATAGCCCTCTCAAAGAGCTTTCCAATGGTATTTGGCACTTTTGCTAACTCCTCCAGACTTAGAAGAAAATTTATTTTAAATTTATTAAGTTTAAGCAAGATTTGAGTGTGTCATGGTTACAATGCAAACCCTTCCTCACTGGATTGGTGCCAAATGATAAAACAAAAGATCAGGAGGAAGAGTGATAAGAACCAAGCGGTGGATCGATAAGGTCATGATCATGTCCAATTTTCATAAAGGGCCATCAGTAAGAACTTATGGGTTGAGATCCCATCATCCATTGGGATGTGGAGGAAAAATATCAAGAGGAAGAGTGATGAGCAGTGAGTGGTGGAGGGAAAAGTCAATTGTCATGGCCCCTGATCACTAGGAGCTTGGCAGTAAGCTCCTAGATGTCTATCCAACCCCCAAACCTTAATTGTGCACAACAGAGAGATGGTGGCGAGCAGCAGGCCAACGCATGTGGAAATATTGGTGGAACCTCCATGCAGATGCCAAGTGCCAGTGATGACATGGAAACACATGCAAGTGACACGTGGTAGGTGGATTTGACATTTTTATAGGCCAAGTAGACGTTTGTGTAGAAATTCCTTGTAGA
>APFE031722322.1:0-12976 GCA_000404065.3 Pinus taeda
ATGAGAAAACCCTAGGAAGTATAGGGTAAGGGGGCACTGAGATCTCGACACGAAATATACAACCTATATTGATTGAAAATCTCATTCTCCATAATTGCTTTCATGGTTCAATTTGTAAAATGACAATTTTTTATTTATCTTTTTACTAATTAGGGGAGACATGTTTATTGTTCTGAAGGGACTAATAGTTATCATAGTATTGCTCCTACCAAGTCATCTGAATTTGACACATATATTACTAATATTTAAACAAAAATAAATAACATCAAGTTTAAATATATTTTAAATTATGTCCAAAATTTATCTATATGTTGATGGAACCTACAGTTATCCATAAATAGCTTTTTTAATATTAATAATACAAAACATCTTGTCCCAAGTACAAAACAAATAAAACTATAAATTATCCCAAAATAGTCTAGTCTATTAGTGTAAGGTACCCATCACTTCAACCTCCAGTGAACTGCATTGGAGCTCAATATCTCAATGCACATTCATACTTATAAGTATACAAAGTTGATGGATGTTATCCATAATTCTTAGGTTATTTAAAAATTTAACCCACTAAGTTTAATAAATTACACCCAACGCATTAAATCCAATATGACACCGAACCCATTAAATTCTCCATTAAACACATAAAAGCACAAGGGTCAATCATAAAAAAAAATCCTAGTTATTGGATCACATCCAAATCAATCCAAAACACATATTCAAATTTGAGAGATCACAATCCATATTGATTCTTATTATTAATCAAATTCAATAACAAATAATTATAAAATAACTTCAACCTTTGTTGAATTTGCATTTTAAACATTGAAACTATTCATCAGCCCTAGAAACATGGCAACAGAGAGAGTGCACATTATACTCAGGTTAATTATTTTAGTTTTTGCATAGTATAAATAGGTTATTTATCACAAAATTTATTTCAATTTTTCATAGTGATTGATCTTTGTTCATACTCATTGAAGTGTAAGAATATTTATTTCAGTTTTCCATACTAACTGATATTTGTTTAAGTCATGTACTATCACTGTTCCTATAGGTTTCTTTTTCCAAGACAACCTATATAGCATAAACTCATGCACAAAATGTCACAGAAAACCATGAAATCCACACAAAACATTGAACTGTACAAAATGTTTATCCTTGCAGGTTGGAACAACTAAGAGGAGAACAACTTAATAGATTAAGAGGAGAATCCATCAATTGACCAATGTGTAGAAATATAGGACCTAACTTTGATAATTCAAGTGAAAAAAATTATATTATGATAATTTATTGATATATCTACTAATAATTAAATATGGGATTGGATTATAAAGATTTCCCACCTCGCTCCTATTTCTGAGTCTAGAGAGTTGGGGAAGAGTGCATATATTGATCATCTTTCTTTGTTCAAAACAAAAAAGTTATGTTGCTACTTCTTCCCCATTTCTCACTTAAGTGTAATAGATACTATGATTTCAACGAAAGCAAACATGGGCAAGGAAAATAGAAAAAATAATGGAGACGAAATGGATTGTTGCATTGATGCATCCACATGTGCTACTGCTAAACTTGTTGGAGTTGGTCTGGTAAACAAGTTTATGAATAGTAATATTTATACCAAATCAAACCCAAAGCCATATGATGCTTTGCTACTGCCCATGGGAATGACGAACAAGGTGTTATTTATCATGTTTTTCAGTGCGTCCTATTTTCTCATGAGGAGATGGAGGGAGAAGAGGACATCTTCGACGCATCTTCTTCATGCCATGAGTCTTGGGGAGATGTTGTCCATGGTCGCTCAACTTGCCCCCTTCATATACTTAATCACGTTTTTTTAGCATTGATTATGTCCAGAATTTTATCATCGCCTACACGACCAATGACAGTGAGGGTTCAACTACTTTGGATGAGGAGTTTGATCAGGTGAGGAAGGAGGAGGTGGAGGAGATCATGAGCCCTATTCCCTGTTTGCAACCAATTTCCAACGAAGAACTGGGCGTTGATGTTGTGAATCCTTACCAGCCTCCTCTTCCTCAAGGGCAACAACAACCAAAGGGGGATGGAGTGATATTAACATCATCGCTCGGTGATAACGAGGATGGAGATATTAAAGCTATTGTGAGTTGTGGAAAAGTGCCTTCTTATTCCCTGGAATCGACTCTTAGGGGAGATTGTAGGAGAGCTTCTTCAGTGAGAAGAAGGGCTTTGGAGATGGAAAATGAGAAATGTCTAGATGGGTTTACCCTGGATGGATTTGATCATGGATCCATCCTTGGCCAATGTTGCGAACTACCTATTGGGTATGTACAGATTCATGTGGTTGTTGCACAAACTCTTCTGCTTGTTGGCTTTGAAAACATGGTTCCCATGGTCACTACCGAGGGCTACTTGATGGACAACACCAACAAAGGTTGTAAGGTCATTCATTTGTTTGGGGGTGGTACAAGTGTTCTTCTTAGAAATGGCATCACTAGGGCTCCTGTCATTCACTTCCTCACAACTAGGAGAGTTGCACAACTCAAGTTTTACTTGGAACATCCCAATAACTACAAAATATTGTCTCTCATCTTCAATAGGTATGGTGATTAAATTTATTTATTTTTCTTTTGGATAACATGCGTACACACTCTAGCAGTTTTATCGATTCAAAATACCTTAATGTTATATATGCTCAATCTATCAATTATTCAAGAGAACCATATTGTTGTATATGAGCAAGTAACCATTTTGTAAGTAATATAAACTGACTCTTTCTTGTTAATTTGATGTTCTTATGCATAAAATAACAACACCATGAGGTTTTCTAGGCTCAAGGAATCAAGTGCGCAATTCCAGGAATGAATATGTACATGAGGTTTTGTTTTTCCAATGGAGGTTCTATGTGGATGAATATGGTGTCCAAGGGCATGAAAAATGTTTTAGATTTCCTTTAGAAGTAGTTTCCTAATATGGATGTTATCAATGTTTCTGGCAAGTCTATCTAGGCCATGCAAGTCTCAATGATTTTGATTGAAATTTGGGTTTTGGGTCATCCCTCTTTCCATTAGTTATGTGGACTCTTAATTCACTACACTTTTTGTTATTTCCTTTTTGCCATTGTTTTGTTTAATGTAATTTGTTTTTTCCAATCACTAGGTAATTTCTGTGCAATTTATGTGCACGCACGAAATCCACAATTGTGAATTGGATGAAACGCATGGGAAATTTGTAGTGTGTGAGGTTATCATTACCGAGGTAGTTGTTAGCAAGGTCTTCAAGACCACAGTTCCATCTTTGTTAGAACTAAACATGCTTAAGAACTTAACTCGATCTGCACTCGTTGTTGCCATGGGGGCCTTCAATGCCCATACATCTAATAATGTCTGTGTTGTATTTATTTAATGCCCATGCATTAGGGCTCGATCGAGCTATGTTTTCCTATTAAATTTCTCTCTTGTGGTCTACGCGTGACATTTGCACAGAGTGCGAGACATTTTAGAGCTCGACTGGGAGTGTTTGAATAACTCGACTAAGAATTTTTACTTCAGTATGATGGATACTATGTTTTTGGTGAAAGAAAAGATGGGCACAAAAATTAGAAAAAACAATTGCAGATGAAATGGATTGTTCCATTGATGGATCGACTTATGCTACCGCTAAACTTGTTGGAGTTGGGCATTTAAAGAAGTTCATGAATGGTAATAGTTATACCAAATCAAACAAAAATCCATCTGATGCTTTGTTACTGCCCATGGGAATGACGAACAAGGTGTTCTTTGTCATGTTTTTCACGCCCTCCTATTTTCTCTTGAGGAGATAAAGGGAGAAGATGACAACTTTGATGCCTCTTCCTCATGTGATGAGTCTTGGGGAGATGTTATACGTTGTTGCTTACATTGCCTCCTTCATATACTTGAACTGATTCTTTGGCATTGATTACGTCCAAAATCTTATCAACACCTCCAAGGGCAATGGCGGTGAGGGGTCAACTGCTTGGGATGAGGATTTTGATCAGTTTTGGAAGGAGGTGGAGGAGCTCATGATGAGCCCTCCTCCCTATCTTCAACCAATTTATAATGAAGAACTGGGCATTGCTATTGTGAAGCCTTACCAAACTCCTTCGCCTCAAGTGCAGTTGCAGCCAAAGGGGGATGGAGTGATATTAAAATAATCACTGGGGCATAATGAGGATGAATGTATTGCAACTGCTATGAGCTATGGAAAACTAACTTCTTATTCCTTTCAATGGACTCTTGGGGGAGACTGCAGGAGAGATAATTTGGTGCGAAGAAGGGCTTTGGAAATGACAACTAGGGGATGTCTGGATGGTTTTCCCTTGGATGGATTTGATTATGGATACATCCTTGGCCAATATCGTGAACTGCCTGTTGGGTATGTGCATATTCCTGTGGGTGTTGTAGGCCCTCTTAAGCTTGATGGAATTGAAAACATGGTTTCCATAGGAAAGTGCCCTCATGTTTACCATTATATCCTCTATGTGTTAAAGAGAATAATTAGCAAGAAGAAGAATATATGAATTTCATGGAAGAAGAAGACATCCAAGATGATCCAAATCAATAAGTGGACCAAGGGCATCACAACTATATTAAAATATGGTTCCAGGCAATCACTAAGTTGCAATAATAATCTCTTCTTCAACTGTGCTTGATATCATCAAAGTCAAAGAACTTGGTCTCTTACATTCAAGTACATGTCAAAGAATATGTTTTGAGCCTACACATGATTTTATCTATCATCCAGTTATGCAAGTGGCTCCATTGGAAGAATTCCTACACTTGAAAATGATTTTGTTTTTTCAAGTCGAGTAGGATAGGAAAAGAACTAAAAAATGAAAAATAAGAGAAAAAATAAAATCTGAGGCGAAAACCTCCTTTTAGGTGCCTGAGATTGGCTCATTGATTGAAAACCTCCATGAGGCAGTCAATGGGTTGGAAAAAAGAGAAAAATTTGAGGAAAAGAAAAGATCCTAGGTGAAAACCTCCTTTGAGACGCCTAAGCAAACCTACTAGTTGAAAACCTCATTGAGGCGGATAGTAGGCCTAGAAGAAAAAAAGATAAAAATAAATAAAAAAATGTTTCCTCCATGTATCTCTCTGATGAATGCAAATTCTCTCCAACATTCGCAAGAAACAAAAACAAGTTGGCACCAAAAAAAGAAAAAATTGGTAAAAATTGCAGTCAAAAGAAGTCAAACTTCGACTTTCTCCTCCTTTGTTCAGATGCTCTAGAAGAACCAAGGCCATGCCAATCCATCACCCTCATCTATTTCCACCATCCACCCATCATTCCCAAGGTTTTCCCATTCATTTTCCTTGCTATCCTAAAATACTACAGAAATGCTCTATTTTACTACATGTAACAAAAATACATAGAGAAAAAAATTATTTTTGTCAAATATTGAAAACCATGCATGAATTTGCCAAGATATTTTAGGTAGAGATGCATATGGATGATAGTAACATGCTCAAGCAATTTCAGCAAATTCGAGTACACATCTTTCGAGAAATCGACCTCCATCACCTACAACCATTTTTGAATTTTCTCGATATTCATGAATCCATTTGAAAAGTTTTTCCATGGGCAGATGCATCTAGATGATGGTAACATGCCTAAGAAATTTTAGGAAAATCTAGCGCACGATTTCCATGAAATCGACCTCCATCAACTTTAGCCATTTTTATTTTTTCTCGAGATTTGTGCATCCATTGGCCAAATTTCTTTTACGGGGAGGTGCATAAGGATGATGGTAACATGCTCAAAAAATTTCAGGTCAATACATTCTACCATTTGGGAGACATGTACAAAACATGGGTGCTATAGGGTTTCCTATAGTACTACAGGAGTCATAGTTTACTACAGGAAGCGTGTTGCAAGTTATAGGAAGGTACAGAAGGTGAAATAAAGTGTGGAAAAGGTTCCTAATGGTGGAATACGGTATAGGGAAGGTGAACATCACCCATGGCCAAGTCGAGCACTCCAAGAAGGCCATATTTGACTAAGATAGCTTGCTCATGGTAACCGGAAGAAATGCTCAAACTAATCATTGATAATAATATACAGATAAAGAAGATGGAGGAGCAGATAAAAATATTTCTCAAGGAAAAGTAAGAGTATACACAAGTGGCCATAACTCCAATCACAGTTATACCCATCACAGTTGCAAAGATAGGAGGAGAATCAACATCAACAACAACATAGTCTACACCAGCAACAGGTGATCTAAATAAAGTCATACAGGAATTGTCTCTCCAAAGACATGAAAATGATTTTTTTTGTAGAAAATCAAAAATCTAGAGGCACATAAAATAAAGAATAACACTCTTTATGTAAAAGAGATACAGAAGACTCACAGACTTACCAGGAGGATTGAAGAGATAGAAAATGAGTCATTAATAGCTTAGACCTTGGCCCAAGCCAAGGAAAACATTTGGGCAGATATAAGTCAAGCTATAACTGAATTTTAGCCCTCCATACAAATTATTTTTGAATAGGAAGAGCTTATTACTAAATGCTAGACAACTATTGAAGAAGTTAGATCAACACTTAAACAAAATCCAGATGAACCCGAAGATATGATTAAAATGCTAAATTCAAAAACCAGAGCTGAACTAGAAGAGATTCAGGTTGCAGACAGAACATACTTCATTTTAGAGATCAAGAAAGTTTTGCAGAAGAAGAACCTTATGACTCAGTTAGAGACAAAGTGCCAGACTCTGAGAACTGTTGTCCTGAGATTTCATTTTAAGTTCAACTTTCTTAATCAAAGAGGATTGCGAGGACTAATAGCACCAAATGACAAATTGATAGGTTTGGAGGAATTTTGCAAAAAGCTTTATACAATTGCAACTGACAAATCCAAATTTGCATGTATCAAAGGTCATCTAGAAAATCAAGTGTTTTTCTATAAATAACTCCTCATTCGAGCTATAAAGGGTTGAACCCTTGGATGAGCTTTTCAAAGCAGAACTGCAATCAAACTGAAGATTTTCTTCGAATTAATGAAAGGATTTTGGCTTTGCCTCAAATTGTTTGTCTCCTTATGAGTCTTTCTCATGTTTTCATTTCATTATGTTATTCTTCATGTATTTAAGTTTTAATGAACACCTATGGCTAAGATTAAACTAAATATCAGTCTATCTTAAATCCCCTGTGAAGTTATAACCAATATTAGTGATTAGTTCTTCGGAGGTTCCTTCACTGGGTTAGCTTGAAATATTATGACCACTGAGAACTGGGTGTGCTTGCTTCGATCGAGCTAAGGCGTCGTTTCAATGGATCCACCGCCGCCTGCCCTCTCTCATGTTGAGGCTTTTATAAAACTGCTGGATTCGCTCCCAAAGAAGAAAGTGACTGAGGCTGCGAAGTTTGTCAAGCGTCTAGATGAGATCCCTGAGATTGAGCTCCCTCCTGAGGGGCCGATTCAGGTCGCCCTATCATTGGTAGAGCGTGCTTTGGTTGGATAGTTCACTAGACTCTGGCCCTCCCCCAAAACCATGGAGAGTTGGGTAGCAAGGAATTGGGCACTGCTGATCAAAAGCAGAGTCACTTCCTACTTTCTAGGGAAGGGATTCTTCCTATTTGAATTCTCTGAAAGGGATGATAAGGATCTGATATTCCGTAACGGCCCCTATTTCATGGGCCCTCAAGGGCTATATCTCAATAAGAGGATGCCCGATTTTGACCCAGCAGTTGACGCTCCCACAGCCGTCCCTATGTGGGTTAGACTGCCCAACCTGCTAGTGAATTGTTGGAATTGGGAGTCTCTTAAGCACATCGGAAACACCTTGGGCAAGTTCATTGATCGAGCAAACAACAAAGACCAGTACGACTATGCTAGAATCTGCGTTGAAGTTGATCTTGAGGTTGGTTTGCCTGAGGCAATAAAGATTAAGGTTGGAAATTGGATGCATCTCCAAAAGCTGGACTATGAACAACTTCCGTTCAAGTGCAGAAAATGCCATGTCTATGGCCACTTTGCTAGGGGTTGTCCTGAATAGTGAAGGGGAGAAAGGCAAGGAGGAAGGATGGACTCAGGTCAAAAGGACCAAAACCGCTCACAAAGCCTCTAGAACTGGCAATACAAATGGCCAAGCCCCCCAGGCAGGCTCTGGGATTCAAACACCCCTCATGGAGGAAAAAGGAAACAAATACACACTGTTAAGCTCAACAATAGAAGACCCCCAAGAAATAGAGATGCAGAAAGAAGTTTCACCCCACAAAGAGCCCCCCTCGAGATCAAAGCAAGTTGAAAGCAACGGAGATAGACCAAAAGAGATACCCACAGAAGAGGCTGAGGAAGTGCAAGGATTGGAGGAATTAGAAGAAGAAGTTGAAATAGGGGATTCACAAACCTTGGCTAGAAGATCATTGAGAGGCCGAAAATCTGTCCGTGAAAAAAAGAGAACAGGAGACTTATAAAGACAAACTCCAAGGAAGCCAACCAACCGTCGAGAAACTATTGGCAAAAACTCCGAAGACGACCAGAAACCAGCCACAGAGCTCTAAAGGAGCTCTCCATTCAAAAATCAAGTGATGAAGATTGTCTCCTAGAAAAGTAGGGGTATGGGGAGCAGAATAAAAGAAGAAGCCGCCAAAATCCTGATAAGAACCGAATCCCCTGATATACTCCTAATCCAGGAGACTAAAATGGAGGACAAGGCCTTTCTCCATATCGCCAGAAAACTGTGGAAGAGAAGTGAAGGGCATGATGTTTCAGCTCGTTGTGCCTCAGGAGTCCTGGGCACCCTCTGGAACACAAAAAAGTTTTCAAAGATCAAAGAGGTTGCCAACACCCATTGGCTGCTCTCTAAGTTGCAACACGTCGACTCAGATGAGACTCTCTGTCTCTTCAATGTGTATGCTCCAGCCAGTGCAGGTGAGAAAAAAATCTGTTGGGAATCCATTAGAAGCATGGCAGGTTCGGAAGATTTAGCGAATATCATCATAGCAAGGGACCTTAATCTTACCCTTTCTCTGGTTGAAAAGCGTGGAGGAAGCGTTGTAAGGGGTCCGGCGCAAGAACAGGTTGAGGACCTGCTTCAGGACTGGGACTTGAACGACATAAAACCTTGGTCGGGCAAGTACACTTGGTCCAACAAAAGACTCGAACCGGGCCACATCGCTGTAAGGTTAGATTGTTTTTTTGTTAAAAGTACTTTCCTTCTTCTTGGATTAGAATCTAGAATGCATATTCTCCCTTGTAGTGTCTCCGATCACAGACTCATTAAATTTGATCTTCTGGCTCATATGGATCAAGGTCCTATCCCTTTTAAATTCAGTCCCCTTTGGGTTAAGGAACAGTCGTTTATGCAATTAGTAAAAGACACTTGGAAGCAACCAGTCAATGGCTCTGCCTTCTTTGTCTGGGAGGAAAAGCTCAGGAGAGTAAAATCTGCATTGAAATCTTGGGCAAAATCCCTTCCCAACCCAGCAGTCGAAAGGAAAAAGATCCAAGAATGTCTCGAGATCCATCATCTAAAATCGGAAAATGAAGAGATCACAAAAGAAAGCCTAGATAAGGAAGCTGAACTTCAGAAAATATTTCTCAAGGCAAGTTTGGCCGAGGAAGAGTATTGGAGGGTCAAATCTCACAGGCTTTGGCTCAAGGCTGGAGATAGGAACTCTTCCTTCTTCCACAAGCAAGCCCAAGCCTGGAAAAGTTTCAACTCCATCTCAAAAATCAAGGAAGAGAACATTAATCACAAAGATATACAAAGTATAAAAAATGTTGCTTTCTTCCACTTCAAAAATTTATATAGTGAAAAAGAGGGCCTGGGGCACACATCACCTTTAGTGAACGAGGTGCCCTCTCTGATCACTGCCAGAAAGAATCAGGTTTTGGAAGTAGAAGCCACTAACAATGAAATAAAAACGGCCCTCTTTGCAATGGAGCCAGATAAGGCCCCAGGCCCTGATGGCTTTACTGCCAGTTTCTTGTAGAATTGTTGGCAGATTGTGGAAGAAGGCTTATGCAAAATGGTCCGGAAATCTCAAGCTTGTCAGAAAATTGGGGGAAGCACCAACTCGACTTTCCTAGCCCTTATTCCCGAAGAAAAAGGCGCTAATACCTTCACCAGATTTCGTCCTATTTCCCTTTGCAATATAGGCTACAAGCTGATAACAAAAGTGATCGCAAACAGACTGAAAACCATCCTTCCATAAATTATTCTTGAGAACCAGGGAGGTTTTTTTCAGGGAAGGCAGATTGTGGACAATTTTATCCTGGTCCAAGAGGCGATCCATTCAAGCTTGAACTGGAAAGAGAAAGGAATGGTTATCAAGCTAGATCTTGAAAGCGCTTTTGACAGGGTGAGGCACAAATTTCTGTTCGATGTCCTTCACAAATTTGGTTTTGGCCTCAAATTTATCAACTAGATCAAGGCTTGTATTAGTGAGCCCTGGATTGCCCCTTTGGTGAATGGGAGGTCTTCTGACTTCTTCAAATCCTCTAGAGGGCTGAGACAAGGGTGTCCTCTCTCCCACTTTCTCTTTGTCCTCCAAGCTTCAATTCTCAGCTTCCTCCTAAATAAAAAGCAGGCTGATCAAGAAATAATGGGATTGAACATCGCAAGAGGTGTCAAAAACATAATCCATGTGCTATTTGCGGATGACTCCCTTTTGCTGGGTGCAGCCTCCTTGTCCACGGCTAAACAATTCAAAGATGTGGTGGATGATTACTGTGAAGACTCTGGAAGCAGCCTTAACAAAGGCAAATGTCACATCTACTGTTGGAATTCTAATGCCAGATCGCTCCAAGCTATCTCCAGCTGTTTCAGCTTCACAGCCTCCTCTTCATGGTCATCCTTCAAGTATTTGGGCCTCCATGTTTTCCAAAAAAGGGCCCTCAGCGGAGACTGGCTGCCTCTGTCAGAAAAATTTAAGTTCAAAATCCATTCTTGGGGCTTCAATTGGCTCAATCTAGCTGGCAAGATAGTGCTTGTCAAAGCTGTCTTGCACAACCTACCCATATACCAATCTGCAGTCATGATGGCCCCTATTGTCATCATGAGGAAAATGGAGGATTATATAAGGAATTTCTTCTGGAAAGGCGACAAAGCAAATGAGAAAAAAATACCTCTATTAAACCGGGACACAATCTCCTTGCCCAGAATGGAAGGGGGCCTGAATTTTAAGAACATTAGTAAGCAAAATATCTCATTGGGTGCAAAACTACTATGGAGGATAATCGCCGCAAATCCGGGTTGGGCTCAGCTCGCGTTGTGGAAAAAATACTTCCGCAGGCAGAGAACACGATGTCTGGACAATCCGAAATCAATATCCGGAACGATGATCCACAAATTGTGCACCAAAGCTTCCTCCTTAATCAACCTTCATGCGCATTGGATCCCTGGAAATGGCAGGCGCATCAAAATCTGGGATGACCGTATCATGGGTAGTGATCCCATATTTGAAGATCACTCCCTGGTTCAGTTGAGAGATTGGATGGACAAAGCAGGTCTTAAAACTATGTGGGACATATCACACTGGGAGAACGACGATTGGCAAAGTTGGGTAAAACTTGAGGTGCCCTAGAACCTATCCAGAGACTACGCCAACTTCCTATCCCTCTTAACAGGGAAAACTCCAATGAACAACAGGAAATCTGACACTCGGGGATGGGGCGCTACTCAGTCGCGCAAGGTTATAAACAAATCTATCTGCAACCTCATATTTCTCCTGATCCGAAGCCCTGGCAAGGAATTTGGTCTCAGACAACGATCCTGAAAATAGACTCATTCTGCTAGCTCCTTTGTCACCAGAGAATCTTGACTGACGACAAGCTTCGGAAAAGAGGGTACATGGGGCCATCCCGTTGCTCGCTATGTGGGGACGATGAAGAAAACGCCTCCCATCTAATGCTCTGTTGTAAGTTTGCTACCGAACTATGGAAAGAAGCCTTAAGCCCATGGAGTGTAGACTTCGCCCTCCCTAATGGCAGCTCTGATTTGTTTTCAAATTGGAAGTTAAGGTACCCAGGTGGAACTCCTCACAACGCTCACATCAAAGAAGCTTGGCTCGCCCTTCCCAAATTAATCTTCTGGCATATTTGGTTGGAAAGAAATGAAAGGATATTCAGAGACAAGAAGAGTGATCTCAAGATTATCTGGGTAAAAATCAAAAGCCACCTAAAAGACTGTCGGGGAGATCAGCTTGATGGGGCAGATCTAAGCGGACAAGAAGTTGTATGGGGTGCTTCTCTTGATCTCCATTTCACTGATATTGCCAGGCATCCCTCTCCTAAAAAAATGGCAAATTCTCCTTGAGGCTACAAAATTCTTTGAGCTTTGCATCAAGAAGGTAAGAAATGCCCTCTTTTTTGACGGGGCAGCAAAAGGTAATCCTGGTATATCTAGTGCAGGTGGAGTAGTCAAAAGTGTAGAGGGTAGAACTGAATTTAGATACGCCTGGGGAGTGGACTTCAATACCAACATTCAAGCCGAAGCTCTGGCTCTTCTCCAGGGTCTCAAGCAGCTCATTTCTCTGGGTATCAAATTGGCAATCGTATTTGGGGACTCCCAGTCTATTATAAAGGCCATTGTGGACAAATCTTCTCCTTCAGATTTATGGTTATAAAGATTGATGAGTAGAATTAGATCCCTGATAAATTCCTTTCAGAGTCTAGAATTTTTTCATGTAAAGAGAGACAACAATAAATAAGCTGATGCTGAAGCCAACAAAGCGGTTCTCCTCCCTCTTGGAGCCCTTCTAAGAGACGAAGACGAAGGCTGGGATCCCATCCCTTAACTGTTTGTTTAAAATCTTTTACTATCTTTTATTGGAGCAGTTTGTTTGTATCCATAAATCAGGAAACATAGAGAAGATCTCTCATAATATAGTTTTCAGAATTCGTAGGCTCGATAGCGGGGAAGCCATTTGGTTCCTGTCCGAGGAGAAATCTAAGCTCTACCTATTTCTATGTAACCTGAAATGACGCATTTCTGCCAAGAATCAATATATCAAACTAACCGTTTCTGTAAAA
>APFE031722333.1:4852-16303 GCA_000404065.3 Pinus taeda
TTGCATTATTATTTTAATTTCTGATTATCCATGAAATTATAAAACCTGGACCTAATTTATCTTCTTTCTATAGAATAAATTATTAATTAATTATAATTATGAAAATATTAAATATATTTTTTGACTAGGGTCTTTCGGGCAAAATTAGCCGTTAAACTAGCCGTTGGAGTTTCTGCTCGGACTATTTAACATGCTATGCTGGTTCTGTTTCTTCAACTTGTCCTGACGATGAACCACACTAGTTGGTTCGAAACGCGCCGACAAAGGTTCTTTCTCATGTGATTCACGCTGAAGCTTTTCTTTTATAAATATGACTGATCACAGAAGCCTCAATTCTACCATAGTTTACTTTTGTCGAAATAAACTATTAGCAGAATGTTGCAATAGGAAATAGAAGAAAGCAATAATCACAGAATAATCTGATGCTTCCTCGGCAACGACACCAAAAGGTGGTGAGTGCCAGTATTGCAACAAGAATGATGCAACTTTTGGGCTACCAACTTCACTTTTATCAGCCTGGTAGTTCGTAAAAAACTTGGAAGCATCGGTGCTATATGCACAAGTACTAGTTCTCACTGCAGGTTGTCACTTGGTCAGCTGGAACGAGATCACTAGAATCTCAAGGCAAATTATATAGATTTCAGAAGCAGCTCTATGTGTGATGAAAGGGAAGAAAGATTACTCTACAAATGTTATTCTAACTGCAAAAAGGAGAAAGACTGGAATGTAAAGTGAAACCTAGTAAACCCTAATTAACAAGCTAATTCTACTTTTACCAAAAGCACTATGAAAACCATGAAAGAAATGTCATACCTACTCCAGGAAGTAAATGACATCTAGCCATGCTATTTCTGGAATTAAATAAGCAAAAGAACATATTTTTGGATTTTTATGTGTTTCTATGTGAACTTAACATGCATCTAATTTATTGTGTGAGTGTGGCAGCGAATAAGTGGCGTTAGAGGATGGTTTTGGAGCTTGGGAGGATGTAGGATGGTGTGGATGGGTCCTAGGAGGTCTTAGGTGGCCTTTTGGAGGCTTTTCCCACATTCGGCCTTTAAAACTAAAAGAAAGCCTACAAGAAAAACTATAGGAGGACACAAGAAAACCACAACAGGAAAACAAGGAAACTACAAGGGACCTATAGGAGAAGGTCGAGAGAATTTTTTGTTGTTTTTAGGGTGTGAGAGTGGGTGGAAAAGGTGGATGAAGGTTGGAATGAGGTGTTTGGGCACCTAAGGTCTACCATAAATCACCAGGAGAGATAAATATGATTGGGTTTGCTCAAGGAGAGAGGAAGAAGTTCTATGAAAAATGAAGGAAACTAGGGCAGAATTAAGATGAGGTTTAGGGGACCTATAGGGCATGGATCAGATGGAGGGTGTGATTTATAGTAAGTTGGCCTACTACTAGAAGAGATATGCCACATAGAAATTGATAGTCAACCAAGAAAATCAAGCAAACAATGAAACGAGTGCATCTTTGGAAAAACTGAGTTTTGCATTAAAATGGCCTAAACTATGATGTATAGAAGGAAATGCTGGGAAATGCTATAAGAAAGGAAAGAATGAAAAAGTATTGCAAATCAGGAATTGAACATGATAAAGAAGATCTAAACCAAAGAAAAACTGGACTATCAGCCTACTAGAGAGCTACAAACACTAGAAGTCCTAGGAATGAGGAAAATATATGTTTTTGGGGCAGCAAGAGAGTCTTTGCCTCAAATCATAGTTCCAGAGAGAGAAAGAGAGGCCAAGGCACTGTTGCTAGCCTTTTGAATCTTCTCTTATCACTGCTTAACTTGCTACAGAAAGCACAAATGGAAGCAAGCCACTAAATCATCAAAAGAAACCTATTCTTAACCATAAGAGAAATACATCTAACAACAAACTAATCTATAAATTAAGTAAAGCATACAAATAAAAGTAAAGATAAGCTTGGTTGCCTAGATTGGGCCCTAACCCAAGAGCTTGAACCCTATTAGGTAACTTAGTCCTAGCTCAAAAAGGATTCAATCTTCATTGTAAAAAAATAGCAAGATTACATAAAACTATCATAAAATAGTAAGCTCGAAATTTAAGCAGAGTTTACGCAAGAAAAAAAGTTGACGCTAGTGAGGCCCTAGGCCTTTGTACTTATGCATCTAAACCTACCAACTACATCCTTAAAATAATAGAATCTTGGCTCCCAAAACTCGAGATAACTATCAATCATCTTCCACTTGCTCGGTTGCATTCTAGTGCATAATTCGACTGCTTGTACTCTGAGCTGAATGATGGATAATTCGAAGTGAGGAGCAATAAACTAGGGGGATACCCCCCTATAAGTCCTCTCTATTATAGACATATTTGGTCACTTCAACCCCAATCACATATGTCGATAAACCAAGCACTCTTTAACCTCTAAAAGTGTCATTTCATACCCTAAAGGATCATGGTCAACTGATTACATCATTTCCCAGAAGTTCCACCTGAAAAACCACTTATAACTGGCCAAAAATAGACCATAATGACTGCTCCATGGTCAAGGTGTGATGCATACTATCTGCTACACTAGCTAGGTGTGATGCATACTTAAGAGGCCTTCTGTAGGGTGCGATGAGTGAGAATGGAAAAATGGATGAGACAGTTTGCTAGGTGGATGCTCATGGAATCTTCTAGAAACTTATCCTATGACACCTGCCTCTCTGAATTCGCCCAGGGATGAGTAAGAGATCAATGAAATCTCCAAGTGGAACCAAGAACTATTAGTGGAATGACACTAATCAAAAACCCAGAGCTGACTCACACCCTTGCTAGACATCTATAAATGTATCCCTCGTCTGAGAGATCTGGGGGTGGGAATTTTGTAATTTGTAAGGAAGTGTTGTTGGTTTCTCTTTGAGAAGGAACATTGTATTATTGGGTGATATTGCTTTTCATGAGGTGAAGAGGGCTTTGATGTTGGGAGGATGATGTTGGATCAAACAGCTCGGCTGTAATCCTCTCTTCTATTTCTCTTATTAATAAAGTTATTTGAGTTTTCCTCTATATAATCATGTATTTGCGAATATTGTTATTTGTGAATGCAACTGTATGGTCAATGTATTTATGATTCTTCATTGTTTATGATATTATAGATCAATATTCTTTTATGGTGCTTTGTTAATTTTTCTCTACAGACATTCTCTAAAGCAGGAAAAGTAGGAGAGGAGTGGCAAGCTCTATCAAGAGAGAGAGAAATCAAGCAAGGAATTGATATAAAGGTTCAGGTTGGTCCTCTTTTCTTCTCTCTTATCTATCATACATAAAGAAAATCACAAATTGCTTTGATTATTTGTTTCTAAGATAGCTACACTTCTTAGTGGGACTAGCAGATCGAAAAGACACTAGTTTTCCTAGAAACAAAATGGAAACTCCACTGGGGAGAAATTAGTTAGTTTGTTTGTTATTTTTGTCTGTTTTATAAACTATAGATGGAGCCTGAAGTTAGCCAGATAGCCTTCGAACTGTTCTTGCTATGCAAGTGCAAAGTAGATGAATGCTACTTCATTCAATCACCAGGTTGGTTTATGAACTGAAAATATGACTTACAAACATCCTAAATTCCCTTGTGGTAGCTCAATAACCTCCTAAGATCATAGTCCCGTACTTTGTTTTTACTTTTCATCATAGTTCAGCCTAAATCACTGAACTTAGCTGCAAATTTTGAGAAAAAACCCAACTCATTTTCGCTCCCTAGCCCATCGCACTGTATGTAATTGGAAGCTTGTATACATCACACCTCCCATGTGTATCAGGTGAGATGCATCCCTATTTTCCTAAAGGACAGGTGTGATGACTGAGTTATACTGTTTCTCTCTCTGAAATTTGGATTTTTCCTCCTTGTTTAGAGCTCTTTTCAGTTGTTTTACTGCTTATGATCAGTATCTCAATATTGAAGCCTCTTTCCTTTACATTGTTCATCCTCCATTGATTAGGATAGGTTTTGTCATCATTTACGATTCCTAGTCAAAATGTAGCTTAATCGAATTGTTATTCTTTTATGAAAAAATGTCGTAATTGTCATTTTGAATGAAAAATAAGAATGTCGTAAAGTCTTCCTCCTCTAGATAGTTGATAGTGCTTTTGTTATTGTACTTGATTTGAATTGTTAATATTTGAAGTGTCAAAAACAATTTTCTAGTCGAAATCGAAGTGTCGTTTTAGTCTTCCTTTCATTTTAAAAAGAAATTGTCAAAGTGTCACTTTGAAGTTAATAGTTCAGATCTGTACTTAGTTTTCCCTTTTTGGCATTCTTACATTAAGGGAATGAAAAAAAATACATGAATTTGCATTTGCATTTAGATTGTATGTAGAAAATGATTTAAGAAAAGTGCATTTAGTGTGTGCTCTTTGCTCTCTATTGAAAGAATTGTAATCTTGTTTCCTTAGTAGCTAGGATTTTCATTGCTAAAAGAAAATAAACAACTATTTATCATTTTAGATTGTATATTTAGGAATTTTACATCTACATCATGTGGTGAACCTTGAAAGAAAAACCTCTAAACAAGATCAACACTAAAATAAATCTCAATGAACATAAAAATGCTTTGGAACCTAATGCAACACATCTAGAAGTCTAGGCTAGAGATGTATTTTGATGTCATAAAACCTGGTAACTATCATTTTCATCGAAGGTTTGGTGATTCCTCCTCTTTGATACGACAAGTGCTTGTACAGAATTGTGCTCCCCATATTGTCCAGTATATATTGGGAGACCACAATATGCTGATATAATTTATTCGTAGGAAGCCGTGTCTGTCTTCCAATCAATCGCAATGCATTGAGCACATCATTTGGGAAGATTGACTACCATACATAAGTCCTTGGTAATTTCTCTTTAATTTACCACCAAGGTGTATATTGCAGTTTGGCAATTGGTTTGGTAATCCCTCTATCTAGATTTCTAGAGTAGTCACTTTCGTTCCTTTTCGACTCCTTAAACGAAAAGGTCCATCTGAGCACTTGTCACTTCAGCCTCACTAAAAATTGAAGGTGACTAGAGTCATCTTTAGCTTTTTCTTGACTCTTAAAAATTTAAAAAGAAAATTTGTGTCAAAGCATCATTAAAATTTATTTACATCAGAATAACATCCCTGTTCCTTCGTTGATCTTAAGTTGAGATAATGGAGTCCAGCAATCAAGGAATCCCTCTTGGGGGTAATCCTAGTAGTTTCTCTTCTTGGGGAGATATTGGTGCTCTGTATATGGCTACATTATCCCTTCCAGGAATCACAATTAGCCCACCAGTATGGGTATTCTCAACCTTGGTTGTTCAAAACATCGTGATTCCTCTGTAATCAAATCAACAACCAGTTGACACTGAAGTTGACCCTTCACCTTCTACTTCATTTATTTCTCCCTCCCCTTCTTCCTCTTTGCTTGGTGAAAATAGTGATACTAGTAACTAAGTGATTAATAAGAAGAAGAAAGGGAAGGAGAAGAAGAAGAAGAAATCAGTTAAGAAAGGGGGAAAGAATGAATCACCTGGAGAAAATCCACACACTAAATCTCCTAAATATCCTTGTCTAATTTGCAAAGGAAACCATTTTCATCGAGATTGTCCTTGCATTCCATGGATCTTGAGAGAATGGTCTCCCCATTCACACCGTCCGGTGTCATCAAATTATGGTCATCAAGTTGACAACACACCATCAGCTAGTGAAAATGAAGTTCCGGGACAGAAAGGAAATGTCAAAATTCCATGTCAATTATACGAAGAAGACCATCACCTTCACCAATGTCCTTTTCTAGATGAGGCCAAGAGAATATTGCATAATCGTCCAGCTTCATTTCAGTGACTTTTGCCTGGATACAAGAAACTCTTACCAAGTCCCTTGCTAGTTGAAAACCTAACTAACGTAACTCAATCGTCGGTCAAAATTCCTATCATTGAGAGCGAACCATCTGAGTCCATAACAGACCAAAGCCAACAGGTCGACATAGCAGCTGACCCAGTCTTGGCTTCAGAAGATCCACCTTCAGATGATACAATTTCCAAGGAGGATGAGAATGGCACTGTTCAAATTCTTTTTGTCGATACGGAGCCTAATGAACTTGGGGGAAATCCACCCATTCCTTTACAATAGGAGGAAAGTCCCCCAGTTCAAGGGTTTCATTCAGCCATTTAGCCGGTACCCCCTCTAAGCAATCCAGTCATTTCCTTTGATTGGAATCAACTAGCAAGACCCTGCCTTCCGTCTAATGTACCATTCCATATCATAGTATAAGTTTACAAAATGATCGTGTCTAGCACTATCATAGATGAAGGGGCTTTAGTGAGTATCCTTTCCTTAACTACTTGGAAAGTGCTTCATTTTCCATCACTTCTACCTGAGACACAAATTTGTGAGGCTTTAACAAAGAAACCAGTCAAGCGTTAGGGATCCTTCTGAAGTTGTCGATAACTTTGAAAAGGAAAACCGTTCACTTGAATGTAATGGTAGTCCAAGGACCACTAGATTACAATCTACTTCTTAGACATGACTACATATATAGCATGGAGGCTATTGTTTCCACACTCTTTCAAGTGATGTGTTTCCCACATGAAGTCATAATGTTCTAGCTTATTGACCAACTTTCGTTTCCCGGTTCAAACACAACTACAAGTCAATAATCATCCCTAAATGGTCTCTTTGAATCAAGAATGTCTCTTCAACCTTCATTTCATCCACTTGACTGTGGTGAGTAGACCGATGAATGTAATGAAGCTTAGGCAGGCATGCACCCTAGTCTGCTTCAGCAGACGGACCCAACTAAAAAGATAGATTTCCTTGGAGGTTATATGATTGGTCTAAAACACCATTTCCTTGTAGGTTATGGGATCAATTTGAAATAATTATTTCCTCATAGGTTATGTGGTTGGAAGCTCAGACCATTCACCATTGTCTATTTTGATAGGCAGAGCCAAGGAAGTGTTTCTTTGTCTAACCACTGAAAGAAACAATCCTACTTAATTGCAAGGACTTCCATATGGGTACCTAGTAACTCTCCTTTTCTTGATGCCTGGGTGCATGAAAACCTTTTTATGCAAGCAAAAGATGACCAATTATATATTTTCTAGATTTTAGTGTTTTTAGCTTTTTAGCTTTTTAGTGTTAACTTCTTCGATTAAGAAGTTTGTCATGAAATGTTTGCACACTAGACAGACCAACGGAAGTGTTTTGTCTAATCTACTAATGAAACCATCCTATTTAACCTCAGTAGTTCCTTAACTTTTAGTGTAGGTAGATCTGTAGTTTGGTCATTTCTAGCCTACATAAAAAGGCAATGAGCATATGTTATCGTAGAGTTCAAGCTCACTAAAAAATGAACCCACTAATGAGAGACATCTTTGATGACTGGCATGAGAAATGTTTCCGCAAGGTTCAAGCTCATTAAAAAATAAACCCGCTATTGAGCATATGTTAACACAAGGTTCAAGCTCATTAAAATATAAACCCACCTTTAGTAAACAACCTCTGTGATTGCCATGCTATTAGCCTTTCGAGCCTTGGTTGTGTTCTACCATCACCTCCATTCTTTTAGGTCGATCATATACTTCCACTTGATTTTTTACCCTTTCGAGGAATAATTGCAATGAGTGATTCTGTTATCCACTCTCTTCACACTTCCATGTTTTGAGAAGTTCGAAACTTACCTGGAACCAGTTGCTACCCGAAAACATCACTCGTTCCTCAAAAGACGAATCTTTTTTAAGCTCTTTTTAGACTCGTTAAATATGAAAATATTGTCAAGCTACTGGCCTTTCCAACTCATTAAAGTAAGGAGAAGCACCTTCCCTCCTCTACATTTTAATCTTTTTGGACCTGAGGGATCATCCCACAAAAATATTGAGTGCTTGTCTTTTTCGGCTTGCTAAAAGGATAAAAAATCATCTCTTTCATATAATTTTATACTTTTTTGGACTTAATGGATTATGCTACGAAAAAGGACTACTGGAGTTTCCTTTTTTTCCCTTTTCAAACATTAAACATGAAAAGGATTGAGTTACCTTTGTCGTTAAACTTGTTAAAACAATAGCGATAAACTTGTCCGCCGAGGAACGAGTTTCACTGTTGCTAAGCTCGCTAAAACATATTGACATGTTTACCTTAAGCTAAAATTATAGAACAAGCATATGTTATCCTCCTCAAGCTTGAAAAAAATAAAGAGGTACTGGTCAACAATGATTGGGGAAAAAGGGAAGAAAACTTGAAGAACTTCATTGGTAGCAGGTCACTCTTGAACATGACACTTTCACTCCATCACCATGATTGAGTCGGGTTGGGCTATTCCGTTCACCGGTCATATCACCATAGGTCCTCCACAACATCAATCTTTTTGGGTTAATGCTACCAATCCATCTGTGTCACCGATATGTTCAAGAGAAGTCATTCAGAGAGTTTACCGCCCAACTAACGCCTCATCCACTGCAATACCTTCACTCTCCATTTTTCATGACCACCATTCCTGAACCTTGTATCATCATACCATTTTCACCTCCAGAAAATCATTTGCTCTATTTCATGTTGTAGATGTGGAATACATTAAGGCCCTCCTACGATGAGTCACTTCTTGTCGACATCAACTCATTATCCAAGAAGTCGACTTAGAAACAACCCTTTTAGTACTTTGAAGCTTGCATGCCTCAATGGCAAGTTGCTCACTTCTGACGATGGGTTTACATCAATGGCCTTCAACCGAAAGATTTTGTGTGGTGTTCGACATTGACTCATATATTCACACCACATGAATTATACTACAGTATCTTCAGGGTCATTATCATTATCGGTGATTCCTCTCATGCCTGTTAACAACTTACATCATTGACTGGTAATCAAGTGATGTCTTTCCATGTTTGACTTCAGAATAGATTTTCACATGGATCGACTTGTACATCGAGCGAAGATTGATCGAGTTTGAATACCCTAGATCTAGTTTCATTCATCTGGGGTGTGATATAATCAGGAAAATAAAGACATCAAGTGTACGCAAAAGTTACATGATGATCATCCATGCTAAGGGATGATGACTCTACATATCAATAATCACCAGTCTGCAACAACAGACGATTATCTGTCCTATGTGCATGAAATTGAATTTATAAAGCTAAGCATGGGAATTCCCACCTCAATTAGATCATAAAATTAATATGATGATGATGTATTGTATTGTATCTTATACATGTCACCTTCAAGTTCGAATACCTCGAAGCCTCATGATAAAGAATTTCAACTGACATCAAACGATTTACCACCTCATGCTTTAGGGGGCAACTATTATAGACATATTTGGGCACTTCAACCCTGTTATAGACATTTTTGGGCACTTCAACCCTAATCAAAAATGTCCATAAACTGAGGGCTCTTAAGTCCCTAAAATGGTTGCTTCACTGCCTAAAGGAACAAGGTCAACTGATTACATCATCTCCCAGAAGTTCTCCACTGAAAGCTGCTCATAAATGGTCAAAACTAGACGATACTGAAAGCTCCATGTAGAGGGTGCGATGCATATCACCTTCCCAATGTACAGGGTGTGATGCATACTATTTTTGCTCCTCTATAGGGTGTGATGGTTGGGAATGGACAAATGGCAGGGACCAAAATGTGAAGTGGAAGATCATGGAATCTTCAAGAAGCTTCCCCTCTGACACTTTCCACTCCATTTTCGACCAAGGATGAGTAAGAGATCTTCATTCTCCAAGTGGAAGCAACAACTATCAGAGAGAAGACACTAATCAAGATCCCAAAAGATGACTCACATCTTTGTAATCATCTATATATGGATCCCTCATCACAGAGATCCATAGGCTGGAATTTTGTAACTTATAGACAAGTGTTATTGGTATTTTGGTGTACATTCACAGTGTTGGGTGATTTTGCTTTGCTTGAGGTGAAAGAAGGGCTTATTAGTTGGAGGATGATGTTGGGTCAGAGCTGCTCATGGTTGTATTCCTCTTGCTGCTTTTTATCTGAATAAAGTTATTCTTGTTTCCTTCCATATCCTGGTGTACTTGTTTATATATGCTTGTATATGGTTAATGTACATATGATCCTGTATTATTTATGAATTTAGATCCTTGTTTCTTGCATAGTAGTATGTTGTTGTGATTCTACAGGTCCTTTTGAAGCTAAGCAGACAAAGAGCGAGCAGTAAAACTCTATCAAGAAGGAGAGGGAATCGAGCGCAAGACTCTGGTTGTCCCTCTTGGTTCTCCTCTCATTTATTTTCATAAAAGGAATCAATAGTAGACTTTGATTGTTTGTTTCTAAGATAGCCACCCATCTTAGTGGGAATAGCAACATTTGTGTGGACACTATTCCCGTATAAAAAAATGGTGACTCTACTGGGGAGCGACTATATTACTTGTTAGCCTATCTATCCTTGTTTCTTTTATAAACATACGGACGGAGCCTGAAGTCAAGCCAGCTAGCCTTTGAACTACATTTGTCATACAAATGGAAAGTAGATCAATGCTGCTTCAGTCAATCTCTGGGTTTTTGTTTATAAATTAAACAATAGATCTACAAGCAACCTAATTGCCCTAAGTGGTGGCTTTAGTAACCTCTTAAATCACCCCTGTGTTTTTACATACATTGATCTGTACTTATTCAGCTTAAACCCCTGAACTAAACTGCAAAATGTGAGTGAAGTCTCGTTCAAAGTCTCGTACTGTAACCATCACACTCTGCCTTCAAGGTAGCCTATATGCATCGCACTTCCCGAATGGAGTAACTGCGCTGCATACTGAGTTCATTATGTAACAGGTGCGATGGTCAGGGAGGACTGATTTTACCCTCTGACTATGGATTTTTCTCACTGTTTTCAGTCTTATTCAATATTTTTTGTTGTCTGTAATCAGTGTGCTTCTGTGAATACCCCCTTCTCTAGCATTATTCCACCTCCTTAGTGCAAATAACTCTAAACGTTTTTTATGTATTGTGCGTCGTTTTAGTTCTCTTTTGCAAAAAATAACATAGTCGAACTGTCGTCACTAGATCTGAAAGTGTTGTAGCTATCGTTTTTAGTTTTAGAAAGCAATCCCATTGTTCTAGATAGTTGATTATACGGTTATTATTACATAAGACTTGATTTACTAGTTTTAACGTGTTGAAAAGAAACTTCCATTTCTAAATTGCAAAGTGTCTCCCTTGTTTTCACTTCGTTTTGAAAGAGAATTTTGTTGAGTACAATCTCTTTAAAAGTATTTTAGTTTTGCACATAGTTTTCTTAGTTTCATTTACACATTAAGGGAACTGAAAACTAATACATGCATGTGCATTTGCATCTTGAATGCTTGGCTTGATTTAGGACTGTGCATATTAGCGTGTGCTTTGTGCTCTGTGAAGAAAAGGTGCTTGACTTTCTTCCCCTTAGTAGCTAGGATTTTCATTGCTGAAAGAAGATAAAACGTCTATTTATCATCTTAGGCTGCATTTAGGAAATTTTA
>APFE031722333.1:21339-34600 GCA_000404065.3 Pinus taeda
ATGTCCATAAACTGAGGGCTCTTAAGTCCCTAAAAGGGTTGCTTCACTGCCTAAAGGTACAAGGTCAACTGATTACATCATCTCCCAGAAGTTCTCCACTGAAAACTACTCATAAATGGTCAAAACTGGACCATACTGAAAGCTCCATGTAGAGGATGCGATGCATATCACCTTCCCAATGTACAGGGTGTGATGCATATTGTTTTTTCTCCTCTGTAGGGTGCAATGGTCAGGAATGGACAAATGGCAGGGACCAAAATGCGAGGTGGAAGATCATGGAATCTTCCAGAAGCTTCCCCTCTGACAATTGCCACTCCATTTTCAACCAAGGATGAGTAAGAGATATTCATTCTCCAAGTGGAAGCAAGAACTATCAGAGAGAAGACACTAAGAAAGATCCCAAAAGATGACTCACCTCTCTGTAATCATCTTATATGGATCCCTCATCACAGAGATCCAGAGGCTGGAATTTTGTAACTTATACAGAAATGTTGTTGGTATTTTGGTGTACATTCACAGTGTTGGGTGATTTTGCTTTACTTGAGGTGAAAGAAGGGCTTCCTAGCTGGAGGATGATGCTGGGTCAGAGCTACTCATTGTTGTAATCCTCTTACTACTTTTTATCTGAATAAATCTATTCTTGTTTCCTTCCATATCCCGGTGTACTTGTTTATATATGCTTGCATATGGTTAATATACATCTGATCATGAATTTAGATCCTTGTTTCTTGCATAGTAGTACATTGTTGTGATTCTACAGGTCCTTTTGAAGCTGAGCAGACAAAGAGTAAGCACCAAAACTCTATCAAGAAGGAGAGGGAATTGAGCGTAAGACTCAGGTTGGCCCTCTTGGTTCTCCTCTCATCTATTTTTCATAAAAGGAATCAATAGTAGACTTTGATTGTTTGTTTCTAAGATAGACATCCATCTTAGTGGGAATATCAGCATCTGTGTGGACACTATTCCCGTATAGAAAACCCCAATTACATATGTCGATAAATGAAGGGCTCTTTAACCCATAAAAGTGTTGTTTCATACCTTAAAGGATCATGGTCAACTGATTACATCATTTCCTAGAAGTTCCACCTGAAAAACCACTTGGAACTAGCCAAAAATGGACCATACTAACTGCTCCATGGTCAAGGTGCGATGCATATTGGCTGCTACACTAGCCAGGTCCAATTATTATTAAAGATCCCTTTTGTAGGGTGTGATAAGCGATAATGGACAAATGGCTAAGATAGTTTGCTAGGCGGATGCTCATGGAATCTTCTAGAAACTTCTCCTATGACACTTGTCTCTTTGAATTTGCCCAAGGATGAGTAAGAGATCAATGAAATCTCCAAGTGGAACCAATAACTATCAGTGGAATGACACAAATCAAAAACCCAGAGCTCACTCACACCCTTGCAAGACATCTATAAATGGATCCCTCATCTGAGAGATTTGGGGGTGGGAATTTTGTAATTTGTAAGGAAGTGTTGTTGGTTTCTCTTTGAGAAGGAGCAATGCATTTTTGGGTGATCTTGCTTTTCATGAGGTGAAGAGGGCTTGATATTGGGAGGATGATGTTGGATCAGACAACTAGGTTGTAATCCTCTCTTCTATTTCTATTATTAATAAAGTTATTTGAGTGTTCTTCCATACAATCGTGTATTTGTGAATTTTGTTATTTGTGAATGCAATTGTATGTTCAATGCATTTCTAATTCTGCATTGTTTATGATATTATAGATTGATATGTTTTGATGGTGTTTTGTTACTTTGTCTCTACAGGCATTCTTTAAAGTAGGAAAAGTAGGAGAGGAGTGGCAAGCTCTATCAAGCGAGAGAGAAATCAAGCAAGGAATCAAGTGAAAGGTTCAGGTTGGTCCTCTTTGCTTCTCTCTTATCTATCATACATAAATGAAATCACAAATTTCTTTGATTTTTTGTTTCTAAGATAGGTACCCTTATTAGTGGGACTAGCAGATCGAAAAGACGCTAGTTTTCCTGAAAACAATCTCCTCTATCTACTTCAAGTTATTGTTGTAGTTGGACCACTAGATCATTGACTTTGACCTCAAAATCCATCAATGATCTGCGTTAAATACATGTTAGACCACATGGCATAATAATTAACTCAACTCACCCTATAAGCATAAATATAATCAAAAAATCATAAAATAGGCTACGAGAATGGTTGATTTGACTAGGTTCGGAGGTAAAATGAGCCCATATAATTACCCATTTATGAGGCTCATCAAGAGTAAGTGGGACTTTTACTCTAACAATTTATATGGGCAAAAAATTCAGCCATTCATGTCTTTTGACAAACACTTTGCATGACAGTAAGTTGGACTTTTACTCTAAAAATTTATATGCACAAAAACTACAACCATTCATGTCTTTTGACAAACACTTCGCCAACAAACAGTCTACAAACATTGAGGCATTTTCAAAAACACTTTTCAAGCATGCAATCTACAAACATTGAGGCATTTTTCCAAACACTTGGCAACAATGAATTTCAGATTCTTCTTCACCTATTCAACTCAGAAAATTCAGAAATTGAAACTTCAAATGTTGGCATCTTAAAATAGGGGCTAAACAATCATATTTTTAAATAAAAAACTCGAAAAAAAAGCATATAATTGACAACAACAATATGTAAAATTGTCGAGATATTCGATATGGGTTCTGCAAAGTACCTTGTTGGAATCAGATGTGGCGTTAAATGGAAAAATGGAAAGGATACCCATTGATGTTGAGAGGAAAAGTAACATTATGTTCCAGAGATGAGATTTATTAAAATAACAACAACAAAGCATTCCTACTATCTCATTTATCACTTTGTCAAGCACTTAGTGGGCAAATTTCATCTACAACTGTAGATGGAGAAAAAAAAAGCTCAAATTTATGATAATATGGTATTGTAGTAAACTCATGGAAACTTGCAATGGACAAAAATTCATTATAAAAAGAACATAAAACTTTGGCAATAAATTATTGTTTTAATCCCCCCTACATGTACATTCTGAACAACAATTGCCATTCATTATTGGTTAGCTCATAAATAAATCTTTTCAATATCTCATAAACATTCACAAGTAGAAATTTCCAATGAATTTTCAAGAATGCTTATGAACATGCCAGGCAGTGTATTTATACAATTCCAAAAAGATGGGAATATGCTCCAACTCCAACGAGATTTTTCTCATCCTCCAATATCCTTACCAACTCATTTTGAACCATCCGATTTTCCTCCCAACCATATCCAGGGAGAACTTCTCCCCCCTGGGACCCCTGAGATATAAGAGCTCACAAACAGTACCAAAATATAGTAGTAGAGAGATATCCAAGGCAAGATGAGGAAGATAAGTTTCACTTCCTGCCAACACCACTCATGTTCATCTCCACCAAGTAGAGCTACATAGTAATTTATATTAGGAATTTCAAAATCATTTCAAAAGAAATTGACTACTCTCCAAGTCTCTCACTCTCATAATATTTTTCAAACATCTCCAACTCTTGGTATCACAATGCACCTCCCTCCCCCTAAGCGAGAATACATGAGACACATATATAGGAGGAGCAACAAATTCTTGTCATAATGGAGGAGTAATATGCATGCATTGTATTCCATTTAGAGGAGTGTAACTCATGCCATTAAGGAGAGGTATGCATGCATTAGTTAAGGATAGTGTAACTTATGCATTAAAGAGAATGTAAGAGGAATATTTTATGACATGTCTTTCATGAGTTGAAGAGGAATATTTTATTCTTTGATGAGTGCATAAAATAGAGTGTAATGTATTATTAAGAGAGTGATATTTACATAGAGTCGTGAGAGTCATCAAGGAGAGAGGTACGAAGTGATTGAGGAGATGAAGGTGATTTGTAATTCTATTCTAATAATAATATCATACTCTCATAGAAGATAATAATATTAATAATATTGAGGATTAATTCAAGATTGAACGATTAGGATTGATTAATGATAAGTTAACATATTTTCCTTCAAATATACTTGATTGCAATTGGTGATTTACTGTTTTTGGGAAATCATGCTTAAGATGCTAGACATGACTTTCTATTTCTAGAAATTCACTCTAGGATTGTTAGAAAAGAGGTTTTATTGAGGAAATTCATCCCTCAGCTTCCCAGAAGTGGTATTTTTCTCCCGGAGAATAGGGATTTCATACCCCTATTGCACGCATCTTCGTGCCTTAGTAGATTGAGGACTCCATGCCCTAATCTACTCTAAAGGTCAAAGATTCCACACCTTGATACTTTTAGATATTCAAGACTTCACACCCTAAACATTTTATTATAGGTAAAAGACTCCACTTCTTTATTTTTCATGGATTTACGACTCCATGCCCTAATTTCCATGGCTTCTCATCTACTCTGCTTTGAAACTCCATGCTTCACCTTAAGGTATTGATTGTGAGCTCGTACCCTTCTGATAGTTCATTGGTAAGGCCTTGTTCCAAGACCTATAGACATCACAATCTCATAGATCAAAGGAATCAATGAATTTCATAATTAACTTATTCACATTTTACCAGAGATTGTGCATGACTTCCACGACGATTTTGGTTCTAGAGAAATGACTTTTGCAGCCATTTAAAATTTGAACTTGCTTGTTTGAAAATAACCACATTCCATATCACATCCTACTCAATACAATATTAAGCATATAAAATCATAGAACTCATTTATCATGACTTCCACAATCATTTATAATTTGAGCTTCCTTGTTTACAAATAACTATGTACCCACCACATCTTGCTCATTAGAAGATTAAACATATATAATCATATAAATCATGTATCATCCATAAATCATAATTAACCATATGTTCTAGCTAACCATGATCATCCATGGATCTTGTGTCTTAATCCTGAATCAACATCCATTTCATACACATATTGCCAAACCAAGATACCAAAATAGAAAGCATCGATAACATGTTCTTAATGAAAATCAATTCTTCTACACACAAACATAGATATTATCCTAAGCACACAACAACTAGGTGACCCAAACTGGGTCTATATCATTTAAGAATGTACATAATTTTATCACATATGATATTATTTCATTATATCAAAATCGCCCCCTCTAAGTGTCATCAAAGCTATTTCAACAAGAAGGGACACTACAATGAAGAATGAAGGATATAGGGCCTGCATGTGATCTGACATCTTCCACGTAGCTTCTTTAGGCTCAAAGTTCTCACACAACACCTTAACTTTCTCTATGAATCTGTTCCTGAGCATGAGATGCTTCCACTACAATATGCACTAAGGCTCTGGTTGGAACTCTCCTTCTTTCTCCACTTGTAATACAAACCAATCAATAATATGATAAACATACTTTACATACTTCACAAGCAATGGAATATGGAGAAAATCATGGACTTTGACTGTTGAGGGTAGTGCAAGTTGATATGCCACTAGTCCAATCCTCTCAAGGATCTCGAAAGGCCCACAATACCGTGCTGCCGACTTGGCACATGAACCAATCCTAAAAGAGATTTTCTTGGGTTTGATGCACAAATACACATGCTCCCAACCTAAAATGCCTTCAACGCCCTTGGCTGATCTACATAACTCTTATTTCTATCTTTTGTCACTTTTAGATTATTCTTTATAACATTCATTTCCTGCTCCATGTTCGTCAATATGTTCGGTCAAATAAGTACGATGTTCACTGGATCACTGTAGCTGATGACAGTGTTACAACTTTGTTGATACAATGCTCCGAAAGGAATCCTCCTCAACCACTCCATTATTGTATAACTCAACCAATGCAAGATACTCCTCCTATTTCATCTATCAGTGCATCACGTAAATACTCAGCATATCTTCTAATATCATGTTGACCTTCTTTTTCTGTCCATCTATTTGCGGATGATAAGTTGTGTTGAAAGCCAACTCTACGCCCAAACCTACAAATAACTCCTTCAAAAACTTGGATGTGATCTTTGAATCCCTATATGATAAAATGTTCTTTGGAACACCATTAAATATTACTATCTCTCTGATCAGCACATGTTCTACCTCACTAGCTGAATATGTAGTCTTCACTAGACTGATGTGAGCTACCTTGTTGAACGTGTCAACCACGATCATAATAGAATCATGTGGCCTCACTATTCTCGAAGGAACTGTGATGAAATCAATGGAGGTGACCTCTCATTTCCATTCCAAAATCAAAATATGATGTAGTAGACCACCTGGATGCTTGCATTCTGTTTTACCTGCTAATAGTCTAAAAATCTAGCCACTAACTCTCCCACTTCCATTTTCAGATTCAACCAATAGTAAAACTTCTTCATCATTGTCTATGTCTTTAGATATCATCGATGACCTGAATTCAGTTTCACATGCAACTCCCTCAAGAAAAGATTCTTGAGCGAGCTAAAATTTGTCACATAGATCTTGTCTTGAAACCTTACCAATCCATTTGTCATGAGACTATAGTATTTGTCCTAATCTGCTATCCCTATACCTATACATACACCTGTACCTCTACCTATACTCTACTATAACTTGTGCATGATCTCCATGTATTTTTCATCTTGTTGTCCTACGTGTAAGATCCTATCATGTAATTGTGTCCAATAGGAGCTCATAGATGCTCTGTGATTTAACTGTACCTTTCTACTAGGAGCATCCACAACCCAGTTCTCCTTCCCTTTGATGTATCTACTCTCAAAGTAAAACTCACTAAGGGTATCCAACCATTTACCATACCTAGCATTTAGATTTCGCTGCTCAAACAAATACGTCAACCCCCTTGTGATTGCTCGTCAATGTAAACCTCCTACCTAAAAGATAATGTCTACACGTCTTCAATGCATGTATAATCATTGCTACCTTAAGATCATGCATTGGATAGCTTTCTTGTGCTCATTCATTTTTCATGACTCCTAGCATACTACATGTCTTTATTGCATGAGAACTCCACAAAGTCCCCTCTTTCAAGAATCTGTACACACTACAAACTTCGTGTCAAGATCTACAATCTTTAGCACTAGTGCATGCGTCAACAACTACTTAAGCTGATCAAAACTACACTAAGGGAAAGAAGTTAATAGGTGAGGGTCATGCCTATGAAGGTCCTTTAAGGTCTGTTACCAATGTAACATATGGTGATGGGTGTTAAAAAATAATTGTTGTAAGTGCATATAGTGATGGTGCTTTAAGGCTTGTCATGAAAGCCATTTTTAGTGAGACATTTGGTGAGGGTTGTTAAAGGCTCATCACTAATTCTCCCTCTGGTGACACTTCTAGTCACGATCTTTTATTGACTCTCACCAATGCTCTTTTTGATTACTTTTGGTAACAGTAAAAAAATGTTCATCATCATTGATCATTTCAATGAGTTTTTAATGACGCTATGTGCATGTTACTATGTTTTTTTGTCAAAAGATAATGATTTATGACCATTGTTGTGCATTTTTTTCATTATGTGTCAAATCCCATAATGATTATAGTTATTCAATTTGTTAAGAAGTAATTATTGTGTCTCATTTCCCTCAAGTAATGAGAATATAATTTTCCTATGAATCAATACATGATTTAACTTTATTAGGTTTATTATCTAACAAATTCCCTTTAAATAAATTTCTAGTAGTGTGTGTAGGAACTATATTATTTAATACATAATCAAGCTCTACCAATTATACTAATGAGAGATACCTAGCAATCCTCAACACCCTTGGCACAACTTAATGTGCTTTGGCACACACTAACATTACTTGGCACATTGCATGTCTTGGAACATCTTTATACCTAGAACATCTTGACATGACTAGGACACCCAAGCACATGTTGGCATGCCCTAGCATAGCATAGCACTCTCCTAGCATTTTTTGGCATGCCTTGTAGTCCATACCATGCCCTACAACACATTGGCATGCATTAACATATATTAGCACTTGGGACACATTAGCTATTGGCATGTATTGGAACCTATTATTAGTGTGCCTAGTATGCCCCTTTTGAAAAATATAAATTCATGGCTTATTAACCCTCTTATGTGTTTGCTTCCTTTCATTTTATCTTGGTTCTTCATTTTGCTGCCTTGAAACTCCTTGACACATATTGGAATACCATGACACGTTACACATCCTAGAATTCCTTATCATCTGACATGTCCTAGCATGCCTTGGCACATGTTAATACACATTGGAACTTCCTATCACACTTTTGCACTTCTTGACATGTGTTGATATTCCATAGCATGCCTTACCAATGCTTAACATAACTTGTCACTCCCTCCTTAGCATTCTAGCTACCACTTGTTGACACTCCATGGCACACCCTCGACATATTCATTCACTTCCATGCATTTTCACCTAGTGATCCCTTGTGATTCCCTAGTACTCCCTAACACTCCTAAACATGCATTAGCACTCTATGGAACACCTTAACACTCTTCGACATGCCTTGCCACTTCATAACATGTGTATCACTCCCTAACACAAATTGGCACTTGGCATGTGTTGGTGCTTGGAAAGTCTTAGCATATCTAGAATTCACTGAGATGCTTTAGTATGTTTTGGCATGGTTTAATACTAATTTTTTTTGAGATCAATTATTGGAAAATATATGAGAAATAACAGAGGAATATTTGGCACATAACATGCACTAACACTTGGCGCTTGGCACCTATTGGCATCTTGTGTTGGTGTGCCTAGCATGCCCCTCTTGGAAAAAGTAAATTTATGACCTATTAACCCTCTTATGTGTTCATTTCCTTGTAGTTTTCTTGTCGCCTTGATAGTCCCTAGAACGTATTGCAATGCCCTCACACATCTTGGCATGCCTTAGCACTTGACACATCTTACCATATTTGACATGACTTCAAACTATCTCATGCATGTTTCCATTCCCTAATACACCTTGGTACTCATGCCTTCACAACTAGCCTTAAATGTTTTCATGATTTTGGGAACCCAATGAAGTCCTTATGTACTATAGATCATGTGACATTGGCCTACTTCAGTTGTAACAACATGACAATTGCACCTACTACAAGTAGATTCTGCATTATTCACCTGTAACAACATGAAAATTGCACCTACTACAAGTAGATTCTACATTATTCACCTAAGAATTTCCTATAACTCATCTTTGGCCACTCATGTCCATGATAAACTTGTCCTACTTAAGAAATTACCAAGACAAGGATGACATCTAGCTGTATCCACAAAACAACTAAGCAACATAGCTTACACAGGAAATATTTCACATGTACGTCTATTTCATTAAACAATAGAGCATGAAATGAGATTTTGCAGGAACCACAATATGTACAAGACACACAAGATATAAGTCAACACAATTCAGGTGCCCCAAATATTATACACAACAATGTACGATATGGAATTGTCTAAAATAGTTTAAAACGTGAGCATTTCTAGTAAAGTGTGCCACATGTCATAAAAAATTATAGATAAAGGAAAGACATTGTTGTCCCTAGAAGAAAGTCTCCCTTATTTAAAACTACTCTAGCCATCCCCTTATCAAAACTGTATGCTTTACTCTTGTAATCGTATTATGAACTTCTTCTCACACACTTCATCCTTGGCACACTCGAATTCACTAACACTCCCCAGCACACACTCTTATTTGTTCATTTTCATGCATTTTGATCTAGTTCTCCCTTGTGATGCCTCGACACTCCTAACACTCCTCATCATGCGCTGACATTGTCTAGAACACGTTAGCAATATTTTTCAGTCATTGACATGCTCTAACCCTCCCTGGCTATCAAGTCCTCACAACTACCCTTACATAATTTCCAACTTGGGAACCCAACCAAGTCCTCACTTGACTACAAGAGATTAATGAAGTTATAGATATTATAACTAGGATATGTTTTTGAATTGTGTAGCTTGGGATGTACTCCACAAGCCTAGTGAGCTGGGTTTTTGAGTTTGGTAAAAAATCACTTTATGCGTAAACAACCCAAGTTGAAGGACTTTGCACCCAACATGGATTTTAAAATCTAAAAGAAAATGAAGAAGGAAAATTAATATTTCTTAAGATCTAAGTGAATTAAACCCATAAGTTGTAGAAGGCTCCTAAGATGCCTAGCTAGGAAAGTATATTTAAGGAGGCCTTATTATAAAGGCAAGGACATAAAGTTAGAAGGACCTCATTTTATCAAGGAGGTGAGGAGATGTGTAGTGCTAAGTAGGTTGAGTTAGAGGGTTGAGTAAGGGTTGATAAAGGGAGGGTAGGATCATCCACCAAGAGCAAGATCATAATGTGAGGGTTCACAAGAATGTCACATACCGTAATGGGTTTGAGCTAGGAATTAGGATGGCATACTTTTCGTTCTCTTTTGGTAGATCGAGCTCAAGAGAGGTGACTCATGAGAATTTGGGCATGTGATTTCAGTGGTGTTTTTGTGTGAAGGCCATATCAAATTATGAAATAGCAGAGAGGGTTAAGACCCTTTCTTGTGGTGGTTAGTAGGCCATAAGTTTTGTGATAAAGAAAAACACAAATGGAGGAGGGCCTGCACTGGAATTTAGGGCTGAAAAAAAGTAGATGCAGTTATCATATTGTCTATGGTAATTCTATTTTCATGGTCATATAGATCTAAATTTCAAGTCAAGATTCATTCAAAGGAATTCTCAGAATATATAGACCCATAGGAGCTAGGTCGAGTCTCTTATGGAGGATAAGGTTTTTGGTATAGCAATCAAAACAAAAGTATAATTCCCTAGTTAGAGTGGTTTACTATCATGTTCAGTCCATAAGGTATTCCCTTAAGATTGTGACAAATTTGTGTAGAAGAATAGGGTTCATGACCCGTAGAGTGAGGTTTACCTCTGCAATGTAGACCACATATATGGAATATGGTTTGCAGAAGTATGTGTGGATATAGCAGACCTAGAGGAGGGTGGAACATGAGTAGAATATTGAGGAGAATACTTGTGCCATATGAGGAATGGATTGACATGAAGAGGAGTTGATTTTGGTGGCCTGCCCATAGAGTTTTGGACATAGATCTGAAGTATCCTATAAATAATTAGTCAACGGACTATTAGTGGATGATTTGTGACCCTAGTTGATTCATCCATATATTCTCAGAAGGATTATATCAAAATTTTCCATAAATTAGATAACAACGAAATTTATACACAAGAATAATGATTTTGAGAGGACTCAAATCACTATTAGGAGAAAAATTTGAACATCCCTAGATGAGGGTAGTGTCTTGGGTTGTAGATGAGTAATAGAATTGACAATGGTTAGGAAAATTGATGAAAGTAAAAGTAGAGTTTAGGGGTTTTCAAATGACTGTCAAAGAAGAGCTCTAATTCATGTACTTGTGGAGGACAACAAGACTAGTAGAAGGGTAGGTGTATTGGGCCTAAGGACATGCATAATTTGAAGGTCTAAAGTAGCAGTCAAGTGGGATAGGAAACTAACCCTATTTTACTGTATAGTAGAGGATTGAGTTAGTGAGAAGAAGGGAAACCTCCATAGCCCTAGACTTGTCATCTTGGAGTAGTAGTATGGAAAACCTAGGTAGACTAAAGAGTTGATAACAAGTAGAGTTCTGAGCAGCTAATCGAAGACCCTAAGTGTTTCACACCTTGAAGGAGAAAAGAGGTAGCTATACGAAAATGTTTGAGCCAAGTTCAGTAACATAAAGGAGTTGAGTTCATTGATAGAGGTAGATTGAGGAGTTGCAAAATGGGAGGAAAGAGGACCTAACGAATGTATTGAGGACATGTGGAATAAAAGGGTTGCTTGTAGCAAGCATCAACAAGTAGGTCAAGTGTTGTCTTGTTCAAGGTATATTGGTTGTCAAAGGACTAGCACCAAGTCCTAGTTGTATCCCTTGTATTAGTGTGACTGTAAAGGGTCATGATTGTTGGTATGAAAGCACTAGCCTATTTTATTATAGTTTGTAATATAACAAAGAAGAGTTTGAGAAAGCTAAAAATTGTCATGTGCACTAGTTGATTCCTTGTGTGTGTAGATTTTTTTCTTGAAATTTGATTTGTTGTGGCACTTGAGTATGTTTGCATCAATAATTCTAAGACAAACCGCAAATTCTCATGTGTAATGGAAATTTAATATATGCCTTGTTCACCTAAGAACTACCTATAACTTATCTTAGGCTACTCATGTCCAATCTCAACTTGTCCCACTTAAGAAGTTACGAAGACAAGGCTCATCAAATTCAACTTCACATCGAACATTGTGGTCATTAGACAACTAAGAAACGTAGTTTACGTATTGACATGCATAGCACCTAGAACGTCTTTGAATGCCTTGACACTATGTAGCATTTGTTAACATCCCCTACATTCCTTGGCAGGCTTTGACACTCCCTAGCAGACCGTAGCACTTCCTGACACCCCTTGGTAGTTTAGAATGCCTTGCCATTGCCTAGCATATAACATTGTCATTGCCTCCTTAACACATTTAGAACTCGTTGAAACTCCCTATCACACACTCTTATTTGTTCATTTGAATGAATTTTTACCTAGTGCTTACTTATGTTTCCCTGACACCCCGTAAGACTCCCTATCACGCATTGGCACACCCTAGCACCTAATACATTTTGGTCTACCTCCCTAGAACTCTAGCATTCCTTGGCACTACTTAGCATACCTTGTCACTCTCTCCTTAGCAGAACTAGAGCTCTTTGAAACTCCCTAGTACCCACTAAGACTCCTTTGTACACATTGACACTCTCTGGAACACCTTAACAATTTTCTACATGCCCTACCACTCCATAGCATGTCTAACAATCCCTGATACATATTAGCCCCTCACAAGTCTTAGCATGCCTGACATGCATTGAGATGTGATAGTATGCTTTGGCATGTGTCAACATCGTTTGCCTTGGTTTAAGATTAAATTTACGTGAACTAAATTATTGGAAAGTAAGAGAGAAGTAATTGATGAAGATTTGTTACTTAGAATGTAGTAAAACTTGGCACTTGGCATGCACTGGCACCTACACTACCACAAAAAATGCCTTTAGGGGCAGTTTGGCTTATAACAGTCTTCCCAAAACCATCGCTAAATGTGTTTTTAGGGATTTAGCGGAGGTTTTTAAAAAGCACCCCAAAATTCATGAAAATTTGAAATTTTTATAGGGTTTTATAACAAACACCTTTAAGAGTGTTTTCTCATGAGTTTTGGAGGGGATTTTTAAATTACTTGACCTAAAGATGTTTTTTATGATGTTTTTTTTTATAACCCCCCAAAATTTCATGAAATTGAACCTTTTT
>APFE031722333.1:35455-63841 GCA_000404065.3 Pinus taeda
ATTCATTACAGTTAAACTTTTTCCAGAGGTGGTTGTTAAATGATAGTATCCAAATATTCAATTCTCATGAGTTTTCGGGGAGGGAGACATTTTGGTGTATTGAACGTGGAAAGCGGACATCAGTGTATCATGGATGTGTTTATGTGAGAGGTTTGATCATGGTTTAGTAAGATTTATAATGTTAGCATTAGAAAATTAGAAAAGGCTATAAGACCTCATGACACAAGGGCTAGGATGCCTATATGGAAGCAAATGAAATAAATTGATAGGGGAAACCCCAATAGTTGTGATAATCTAATTAATGGCCCATTATCAGAACCCATAAGCCCTTAATCCATACCCAATAAATTCCCTATCCCCTTAACCCCCAAGCTATAATCCCTTGACCTGTACACTCATAACTCATAACCCATTAACCCCTTGTTCTGTTAAAGCCTAAGCCACTAACCCCTTAATCCTCAACACATAGCTTAGAAGATTTAAACCACCCTTAAAATTCAAAACATGGTCAATTTGGGGGTAGTTTTAGACAACCCCACCCTCCAAAAAAAAAATTCATTACAGTTAAACTTTTATACACAATGATTAAATGACCGCCTGTAAATGTTCAATTCTCATGAATTATAGGGAAGTTAGATGTTTTGTTTGATTGAATGACACAAGGAGATATAAGCATAGAAATGATGAGTAGAAGTGAAAGGTTCGAGCATGGTTTAATGGTATCTATAATCCTAGCATTAGAGAATGAGAATGGACCTTAATTCCTCATGGCATAGGGGCTAGGGGACCTGGAGGGAAGGCAACGAGAGAAATTGATAGGGGAACCCAAAATAGTTGTTATAAGAGGACTAGGGACCCCATTATTAGATCCAATAAACCCTTAACCCATAAACACTAAATTCCCTATCTCTTTAACCCCAAAGCCATAATCCCTTAACCCCTACATTCATAACTCATAACCCATTAACCCTTGATCCCTCAAGCCGTGTGCCATTAACCGCTTAACCCATAACCATTACTAGAGAATCCTTGAAGCCCCTAAGCACTAAACTATTATCCTAATAAACCTTGAACTCTAACCCTTAAGGCCTAACCCCTTAACCTATTGACACCTAAATGCCATAACCCGTTGACACCCCTAAGCGCTTGGTGCTTAACCCTTAACCACTAGGGCATTAACCTCTAACTCCTATAGCCCCTAAACCTTAGCCGCTAGGCCCTCAACCCCCTATCCTGTAAACCTCCTATCCCTAACACCTTACCCTTTACCCTTTACCCTTAACCCCTTACTCTTAAAAGCCTTAACTCCTACAACCCCTAAGCCTTTCTCCCAAACCATGGGTGCTCCAACACTAATCTTCTTCATCATATTCTTACCCTTTACCCTTAGCCCTCGACTCCCAAAGCCCTTAACTTGTAGATCCCATAAACCTTCATCGCAAAACATGGGTGCACCAACATTAATCTTCGTTTCTAGCTCACATGCTACTACATTTTCTGATGGAACATGCCATCCCTCAACCACATAAAATCTTTTCTGATGGATTAAGCTCTTGAATTTACTTAAATCACCATTTTCACTATTTTGGCATGCGTAAACCCCCCTTTATTTTGTTGTCTATTGATCTCTTGACTTTATGGTGATTGTATTGACAGTTTTGGTGTGTAATTTCCACCGACAATGCCAGAGAAAAATATTAGTAAGCCAAATTAATTTATTTGTGCAACCATCATTTTTATAATCTCTTCATGAAAGTGATGGAAAATGATCCGGAAGACATATCTAGGTAGCATGTGGAGGAACCTATAGTTAATTGTCGCAATTGTTGCAATTTCACATGGAACCTTCAAGTATCTTTGAGCCTGGAACTTATTTGGTCATGTGGAACCTGTTGGTGAATCCCCACATAGATCCATGGATTTTTTAATGCCTACATTGGAGGATAAGCATTAAATAGACCTATGCTAGTCAATCATTAAAGACCTACCTCAAGAGCGACCATCTAGTGTGGAGTGACTAGCATGTGACCTACTTAGGTATAGAAATCTAACACCATTGAAAAAAATATGTGAAGTGGACAACAACATGGAAATCCACCATCATGGAGGAGTCTGAGTTGAACTAAGATAAACGAATAACATAAAGAGAAGATAATAAAACTATAAGAATATCACAAGTAAGATATCAATGTAAGAAAATATTTTTTGCCTTCAGATTTTCTAAAACCACATTTCATGGTTTGATGAATTCCAATTTCAAACACTTGCTTAGACAATTTGTTTTAATATGTTTTGATAGTATACTAATCTATGACAAGTCTTGGAAATATCATGTTCAACCTATTAATAGGGTGCTCAAATTATTGGAGCAGAAAGAGTTGTGTGAAAAACCCTCCAAACGTTTCTTTTGGGTACATGAAGTGGAATATTTGGGTCATATTGTATATGCTGTGGTCATTAAGGTAGACCCTAAAAAATTAAAGTCATTAAGGAATGGAAAATCCCCATAAACCTTATGCGTATTCAAGGATTTCACGAGTTAGCAGGTTATTATTGCATGTTTGTTAAGAATTATGGGAAAATAACAATGTATCTCACAACATTATTGAGGGTAATAGTAGAATTTGGGCATGTGATTTCAATGGTGTTTTTGTGTGAAGGCCACATCAAATTATGAAATAGCAGAGAGGTTGAGACCTCGTCTTGTGGTGGTTCGTAGGCTGCAAGTTTTGTGAAAAAGACAAACACAAATGGAGGATGGACTGCACTGGAATTTAGGGAAAAACAAAAGTAGATGGAGGTGTCATGTTGTCTATGGTACAAATGATATGGATTTAAGAAGGAATGAAATGAAATATAAATTAAAAAAAAATAAATAGATATAGAGAAACAAAACTTCAGTTAATAAATAGAAACTACTAAAAATTGTTTACATGCAGAAAATAAACAAACTATCTTGGGTGATGGTATCTTATCTCTGAGAAGAGGTGTGGTTGTTACACACCTTCTAAACTAAGTTACAGTGACTCTTTGAAGCCTTTTTATTATGAAGAAATAATGAGAAACCCTAAACATCTAGAAACCTAACCCTAGGAGATGAAGCACCAAAAGTTTGCAGGCCCAAATGGGGTTATTTGGTACCTTAACCTCTGAGTGTCATAAATTTAGTATATAATTTTTGTCTGGCATGAGAAGTAGCCTGTTATAAAGTTATATCTGAGGAAAACAATTTTCGACCACTTTGTGGATGGAATTTCCCTCTCTTTTTCTTGCTTCCCCAAACTTTCCCACATTTTTATGTTGATCTTGAAATTGTTTCTACATGGCATTACATTTATCCAAGATATCATGAACCTGCTGGTGGATGTGTTAGATGCATTCAATAAACCTAGTGGCTTTATCGTCTTCAGATTTAATATGTATATATTTTTCTTATTTAGTCACAAGAGGCATTTCAACATCAATGTGACACAATGTTTGAAATATTGGCCCACTTGAAAGCAGCTATGATCAATAGGAGTTTTACATACATATTATGTGCACTATCATCATGTTGACAACATCTATTTTCCCACTAGTTTGATGGTTCAATGCAGTTGACGTGGTGAGATTCATGTCCAACAATGATTAGAGGTTCAACTTGAATGTGCTCATGAGCCTGCTATCTCGATTTGATATAATGTTTTTTGGAATCCAAAAATGCACCCACACACATTCGAAGAAGAGATTGGAAATGTCTTCTATTGTGATACTCTTCTTGCAAGAAATCATTATAGCCATCTTAGAAAATTCATTAATGACCACAAATATGTAGTTGTTACCATGATTGGTAGAAGGAATGCCACACATATAGCCCGTGGAGATGGATTTCCAAGGATTGATAGTAGTAGGCAGAGGAGTGCAAAAACCTTCTATCTTAATGGTTGGCTTGGTGATTGCATAGATAGTGCATGATATGATATATTTTTGAACATCCTATCAGAGTTTTGGAAAATAAAAATTCTTTTGTAGTGCTGCCATTGTTTTCTCAAAACCAAATTTTCTTGTGACATGAATTTATTGCACCTCACAAATCATCTTGGCACGCTCACTTGAAGGAACACAAAGGTTCCCTAGGTAGCACAACAATCCATCATAAAGATGGAAGTCTAGTACTTTCTTGGAATCTATCAACATATACTATGTAGTGGCTAATTACGAATCATTTATGTATAGATGTGACCATTTAGAAGTCTTCTTCGCATAATAATTGAGAACAATGGTCAGGGAAACAATAAGGGTCCAACTGAGATAATATAAAATGTTATGGGTGCTTCCCTTCTTATATTTAGTTTTCAAATGTAATTGTTGTAGATATGTGGACCATTTCTAATGTTGATCATTCTACCAGAGGTTGTGCTACCTATTCCTTATAGTTTTATACCTCTTCTACAAAATTGTATCTTCTGTCAACTCTACGTGAGGATCTCATGCCAAACGCTACATAGACAGTAGGATTTGTTCCTCTTCCTTATAGTTTTATACCTCTTCTACAAAATTGTATCTTCTGTCAACTCTACATGAGGATCTCATGCCAAACGCTACATAGACGGTAGGATTTGTTCCTCTTCCTAATCTATAATGTAAGGCTCATTGAGTTTCATATTTCCTACATTCACAACTATGTAAAGTTGCATATACAGAGGTAAACTTAGTGGACATGCATTATCACTGTCCTTTTTTAGTATCTCAAAGGTTCCATACCTCATATCCTTGATTTTCTTACAAGAGCCCTACAACCTCTCCTTGTTCAACTACATCCATACTCTGCCTCCCTCCTTGAATGATTTCTTTGTTCTATGTTGATCATGCCTTACCTTCTATTTATCTAGAAACATATACTTTGTCTCTTGTAAATATAGATGGATCTGCATGATATTCTCTATAAATTTTTCATTCCTCAAGGCATCTCTTGTAATATATTCCTTCACTCCTCCTTTCTACCCCAATGAAATATCCAAATGGGAAGGTGGAAAATATCCAAAATAAGTTTTAAATTGGAACTTTCATGTAGAAGTGTGGACTAATCTATTGTAAGAATGTTGTATATAGACTAGATTTTCATCCTAGCTCTTTAAATGCTTCTAGTTGTATCACCTCAAAAGTTTCACCAAAGTCCTATTAACTACCTTTTTCTACCCATCTATATATGGATGGAATGTTATATATCCCTCCAAATTCATGTCCATATTCTCCAACATTGTACTCGAGAATCCACCAAGAAACTTTCTATCCTTGTTTGAAATGATGCTCCTTGGTATCCCAAAGTGCACCCAAAATTGTCCAAAGAATAATTTCATTGCTTCTTACCCGCTGATGGTCTTTCTACAGGGAATCAAAACATATATCTTGTTGAACCTGTCAAATACCATGAACACATAGTCATATCCCTTCCTAGTTTTTGGTAAATCTCTGATAAATTGCATGGAAATAATTTCTTGATGGAGAGTGGATACAGGGAAGGGATGATATAGATCATGTTTCCTATTTCTAGGCTTTTTGGCACAACAAATCATGCATCCTCTTATGAAAGAATTTACTTGTTCTTGCATCTTGGGCTAATACACATACCTTTGCATGTTTGCCACAACCTTCACTACACCAATGTGCCTTGCAACCTTGGATGTGTGAGCCTCTCTAATCAATTGCAATTTCTCATCATTAGGAACACATATATTATCTAGACTAAAGAGTAACCCATCCTATATAAGGTAGTCAACATTGTCTTCACCATCCTGCACATGAATTTGACTCTACAACTATTGATACACCTCCTAGAAGACCCCATCTTATGAATATGCCTCTATGTATGCATCAGGGGTAAATGGATCCATATGCATAAGAGTCCACAAAGCCATGATTTTTAATGTCTGTGGCCTTGAATCATGTAAGTTAACCTATTTATCTTTCTCCTCTTATAATTGATCACCAAATAAAACTCCTATAGAAACTCCATCCATTTGTAATTTGTGGTCCATTATAGCTTTCTTTGAGCCTGCAACTATTCTAATGGCTAGTGATATGTGTGGATTACTATCTTCTTACCCATCAGATTATGATAAGGAGATGTCACTCCAAAAATTTACAAGAAATATTATCTTTGAATTCTTGGGAAAGTGGTATAATTATCATGATAAATAGAAGAGGAAGTGGAATATGAGAAAGGATAGATTAAATTAGTCTATTTGTGTAACACCCCCTCCTAGGTCTACCCAAAATAACCATGTCAATCGGGGTAAACATGAGGAGAGATGCCACTACAATAATATTCGACATCTTATGTCACCTTAAGGAAGTGGAATCGAGGAAACATCACATACAATCATCCAACATCATCAACAAAATCCTCAGTAGACAAGTTAGCCACTTAAACAACCTATCTCTGGGTACCACTATCATTATACATCTCTTAGGCCATACTCTCTCTCATGCTATGGGCAAGGGAATGAGTAACAACCCAAAGGTGCTCTCAAAGGCCTGCCTGCTAGCAACTGTGGACCAGAATAGCTAGTTTTGTGCCAACAACCCCCAAATTTAAGCCACTTTTCTAGCCTACAATACTGGTCTCTCCCCAAAACTTGTTGTAACTTCCATAATTCAATAAAAACTTGATAGAAATGCTGAGAAATCAGAAATCACCTTTAGGAATGGACCTGAGCATCCACAGGTAGGAGTGACATTCTATCAAACACTCTGAACCAATGAAACCTAGAAGTCTTTGATAAAATACAAAACATAGATGAATGAAACAACTTATGAAACATAACTAGAAGGATCACCTCCTTGTCCATTGAACTACTACATCATCAACTAGGTCTTGCATCCATCCATTGAACAATTACAAGTAAATATATGAAATAACCATGACATAAATAAGTCGTTCAACCATTCTTATAACAAGCATAAAACCATATCAATATCAAATATATGACAACCATTAAATCGAATTATAAATCAACATAAATGTAAGGGAACTTTACTTTTATTAATCATAGGCAAATCTGACTAGGTTCGGGACTTCCATGTACCACCCGTCCATAGACATGGTTGAACAAAATCTCTCTTTCTAGTCACCCTCGTGCCATATTCCAACCATGAATGTGGGATCTCATAGAACAACCAATCCAAGAACAACCAAGAATCTAGAGGTTAAGCCACCTTCACCCTCATCAAATTGTGATCACAACTAAACTAAAATTGGAATGATATTTGGAGTGCATCACTATCCTTGAGGAATTTTCTATCTCATTCTCTGTCATGCTTTACCACAATAAAAAATCAATCATTAGGCCCTAAAATGAGACTTCTCCCTCAATCTTTACTGTGTATCCTACCAAACTGGTCAAGGGATTCCTAAGCCTTTAGGAATGAACCTGGAGACCACCTTCCCCCCAGATTTTGAATCCATCTAGAAAATCCAAAGTTCACAAATGGTAATAACATCCCAACATACCATGGCATCAAGAAGAAGGCTAGGCTAGGCTATAATCCACTGTCATAAGCTGGAAAAACCATGCCACTGATAGTAAGAGAATCATACACCAACATGGAAAGAAATTCATGTCCAAACTAGATAGGAAATCACACACATAAGGTTACCTGCAAGTATTCCTACAGAAGCTACTTGAGTTATGCTTTTCTTTCCTTGATCCTTGCTTTCTTTTCCTTTCTTTTCCTTTCATTGCTACAACCTAGACTACTCCACAAAAACTCTATGTGACCAAGAGAGTGAGAGAATAATGACAGAGCTCCCAACTTGAACTAACAAAAGGTTGAACTGAAAACATCCATGAACTAATTCTCCGAAGCATTTCTATAAATGAGGCCTCTATTTTCTTCATTTAGAATTAGTTTCCTTGAATTTCCTCCTCACATGAAACCTGTGACCTTTCGCATTACTTCTCTCCTAAATTCCTTTATTTTCATAAATAAATGTGCCTAAAATGCCTTTTTGCCTTTTAATTCCTTCGTCTTAGACTTTTCCAATTTCCTTAGTGAAAACACACATCCAATGATGCCCAGTAAGACATGTTTTTCCAACATTCAACTTGGAATACATGTCCCTTACCTGTGGTCTTATTTTGCTTTTATTATCTTTTAATATCTTTTATTACATGAATTTTTCACCAGGGTTGTTATAGAACTCTCCCCTTGTGGAACACCATCCTTGGTGTTAAACCACACAAAGACCTCAGCAAAACTACTGAAAAGAAAACAAACTGCATTTGGAGCTTGATAACTTAGCTCGTCGTAATATTTATAATGAAGAACCTGCTAAAAAGAAAAACACCATGACAACATGACAAGATAATAACCATACCACTTATTGGAGCTTTATAACTTACCTCATGGAGATATTTACATCCACATACATATACATATACAAATATCAAAACATCAGAAAAATATATGCCAAACATAAACCAACATCAAACCAAAACTACTTTTCTTCAATTGGAAAATGTAAGGTCCCACCTTACCAACCATCAATAGTATAGGGAAGTAAAGGTCAAAAACTATTACTCAATTTTTTTTATTTTTTTATTTTTATTTTTACTGATAATATGAGTAACTTAGCTATCATGTAATCATGTTCCTTCAACTATTTTGATGTACGAATGTAACATAAGAAGTTATGGATAACTTTCCCTTGAGACCAATTCCAAAACACATTTCCTCTCAAGTTTAAAATATCATAACATGTGCTCTTTTCATACTTATACATGAGATTTAAGTAAGAGTAGAAATCAATTCTACAATAATAACATGTGTGAACATTAAGCTAGATCATCCTATTTGAATTCCTATATTATGATAAATAAGCTTCAATTATTGACTTTTGATATCATAACCACAAAAGTATTATACCTCTTTTAATAAATTCACATATAAGTGTACGAGTATTAACCTACCTATAACAAGGTAAGTGAGGGAACAATATCTCTCTCTTCATCAATAAATCTAACAAATATGATATGTTTATGAAATAGAATCACAAAATATATTGACCCAACAACTTTTCCAAATTCATTAATTAAAATTCTCAATCCCAATTATTAAGGCAATGTTCCAATCATGAGAATTATATAGTGAATGTTGAAACAAAAGTAACTATTGTTACTAATTTAGAAGCATGTTAGTCTTCAAAAAGTGTCATGTAAAACAATGAAACTTCATAAATTGGGCACAAGTAGTTGTTTTCTACAGTCATTGAAGCACAATTATGCACCCAAAAAATGCAGATCAGACAAAACGTATTATGCTCACTTGCACAAAATCCTATAGAAAGTCACTATAAAATTGTTTCCAACAACCCCCCTTTTTTTATGAAAGATTCAGATAATAAAAGTAACAATAATCCTATTCTCTATTCACACTTAAGAAATTAATTAAATTAATTTTCACGTTCATACCAAAAATTTACAAACATAAGAAGCTACATCCATTAAATAGTCTATTCATAAATTGCTAGTACATAAAAACTACGGTAAGTGGGACTTTTACTCTAACAATTTATATGGACAAAAACTACAGCAATTCATGTCTTTTGACAAACAATTTGCATGATGGTAAGTAGGAATTTTACTCTAACAATTTATATGCACAAAAACTACAGCCATTCATGTCATTCAACAAACACTTTGCAGACATGAAACCTACAACCATTGAGGCATTTTGAAAAACACTTTGCAAGCATGCGATCTACAACCATTGAGGCATTTTTCCAAACACTTGGCAGTAATGAATTTGAGATACTTGTTCATCTATTAATCTCAGGAAATTCAAAAATTGAAACTTCAAATGTTGGCATATCAAAATAGGGACTAAACAATAGCATTTCATCAAAATCTTGAAAACAGATGCATTAATTGACAACAACAATCTGTAAAACTGCATAGATTTTCGATATGGGTTCTGCAAAGTACCATTTTGGAATCAAATGGGGAGTTAAATAGAAAAATGGCACAAATACCCCATGATGTTGAGTGGAAAAGTAACAGAACATTCTAGAGATGAGATTTATTAAAATAACAACAACAAAAACATTCCTATTATCTCTTTTATCACTTTGTCAAACACTTAGTGCGCAAAATTCATCTACAACTATACATGGGTAAAAAAAAAAACTCAAATTTATGATATTGTGGTATTGTAGTCAACTCATGGAAACTTGCAATGGAAAAAAAATCATTATAAAAAGAACTTAAAACTTTGGCAACACATTATTGTTTTAATCTCCCTCCATGTACATTCTCAACTACTGTTGCCATTCATTATTGGTTAGCTCATAAATAAATCTATAAATACCTCATAGACATTCACAGGTAGCAATCTATAATGAATTTTAAAGTTCTACAACACTTTTAAATTAATAATAAACTAAATTTTCAAGAATTCTTATGAACATACGAGGCAGTTTATTTATACAATTCCAAAAACATTGGAATATGCTCCAACTCTAATGAGATTGTGCTCCTGCTCCAATATCCTTACCAACTCATTATGACCCATCTGGTTTTCCTCCCAACCATATCCAGGATGAACTTATTCCCTTGGAATCCCCAAGCTGAAAGAGCTCACAAATAGTACCAAAATATAGTAGTAGAGAGATATCCAAGGCAAGATGAGGAAGATAAGTTTCACTTCCTCGCAACACCACTCATGCTTTTGTGCAGTAGAATTTGGGCATGTGATTTCAGTGGTGTTTTTGTGTGAAGGCCACATCCAATTATGAAATAGCAGAGAGGGTTGATACCCCATCTTATGATCGTTAGTAGGCCACAAGTTTTGTGATAAAGACAAACACGAATGGAGGAGGGCCTGCACTGGAATTTAGGACAGACTAAAAGTAGATGAAAGTGTCATATTTTCTATGGTAATTATATGCATGTTCATAGAGATCTAAATTTTAGGTCAATATTCACTCAACGAAATTCATAAAATTTATGGGCCCATAGGAGCTAAGCAGAGTCTCTTATGGAGGATAAGGTTTTTTTAAAACAATATGAACAAATGTATAATTCCCTAGTTATGGTGGTTTACTAGCATGTTTAGTCCATAGGGTATTCCCGTAATATTGTGACAAATTTGTGTAGAAGAAGAGGATTCATGACCCTTAGAGTGAGGTTTACCTCTGCAATGTAAACCACATATATGAAATATGGTTTGCAGAAGTATGTGTTGATATAACAGACCCAAAGGAGGGTGGAACATAAGTAGAATATTGAGGAGAATATTGTGTCATATGAGGAATAGGTTGACATGAAGAGGAGTTGATTTTGGTGGCCTATCCATAGATTTTTGGACAAATATCTGAAGTATCCTATAAATGATTAGTTAATGAACTATTAGTGGATGATTTGTGACCCTAGTTGAGTCATCTATCTATTCTTAGAAGGATGATATCAAATTTGTCCATATACTTGACAACAAATAAATTTATACACACCAATAATGATTTTTAGAGGACTCAAATGACTATTAGGTGGAAAATTTGAACATCGCTAGATGAGGGCAATGTCTTGGGTCGTAAATCAGTAAAAGAATTGACAATGGTTAGGAAAATTAATGGAAGTAAAAGTAGAGCTTAAGGGTTGTGAAATGACTATCAACAAAGAGCACTAAATCATGTACTTGTGAAGCACAATAAGACTAGTAGAAGGGTAGGTGTATTGGGCCAAGGACATGCAGAATTTGAAGGACTAACATAGTAGCAAAGTGGGATAGGAAACTAACCCTATTTCACTATATAGTAGAGGATTGAGTTAGTGAGAAGAAAGGAAAGCTCCATAGCCGTAGATTTGTCATCTTGGAGCAGTAGTATGGAAAAAGTGGGTAGATTAAAGAGTTGTTAACAAGCAAGGTTCTCAGTAGTTGATCGAAAACCCTAAGTGTTGCACACCTTGAAGGAAAGAGGAGGTAGCTAGACGAAAACTGTTGAGCCGAGTTCAGTAACATAAATGAGTTGAGTTCATTGATAGAGGCAGATTGAGGAGTTGCAAAATGGGAGGAAAGAGGACCTAATGGATGTGTTGAGGACATGTCAAATAAAAGGGTTGTTTTTAGCAACCGTCAACACGTAGGTAAATTGTTGTCTTCGTCAAGGTATATTGGTTGTTAGTGGACTAGCACCAAGTCCTAGTTGTATCCCTTGTAAAACTGTGATTGTAAAGGGCCATGATTTTTGGCATGAGAGCACTAGCCTATTTTATTATAGTTTGTAAGATAACAAAGTACATTTATTGTGGCACTTGAGTATGTTTGCATCAATGATTCTAAGACCAACCCAAAATTCTCGTGTGTAATGAGATTCAATATATGCATTGTTCACCTAAGAACTACCTATAACTTATCTTAGGTTTCTCATGTCCAATCTCAACTCATCCCACTTAACAAGTTACCAAGAAAAGGCTCATCAAATCCAACTTCACATCCAACACCGTGGTCGTCGGACAATTAAGAAATGCAGTGTAAATCTTGACATGCCATAGGACTTGGAATGTGTTTGAATGCCTTTGAACTATGTAGCATGTGTTAACATCCCCTACATTCCTTGGCAAGCTTTGTCACTCCCTAGTACACCATAGCACTTCTCGACATGCCTTGCTAGTTTAGCATACCTTGGTACAACCTAGCATATAACATTATCATTCCCTCCTTAACACACCTAGAACTCATTGAATGTCCCTGTCGCACACTCTTGTTTGTTCACTGGGATGAATTTTGACCTAGTGCTTCCTTATGTTTCCCTGATACTCCCTAGCACTCCCTAGCACCTGATACATTTTGGCCTATCTCCCTAGCACTCTAGCATGCCTTAGCACTACTTATCATACCGTGTCACTCTCTCCTTAGTAGACCTAGAGCTCGCCGACACTCCCTGGTACCCGCTAAGACTCATTTGTATGCACTGACACTCCTTGGAACCCTTTAACACCTTTGAACATGCCCTATCACTTCGTATTAGGTGTAACAATCCTTGATAGGCATTAGCACCTGGCAAGGCTTGGCATGCCTAACATGCATTGAGATGCCACAGTATGCTTTGGCATGTGTCAACATGGTTTGGCACGGTTTAAGTTTAAATTTATAAATTATTGGAAAGTAAGAGGGAATTAATTGAGGAAGATTTATCACTAACAATGTAGCAAAAATTGGCACTTGGCATGCATTGGCACCTACACTACTAAAAAAAGGCCTTTCGGGGAAGTTTGGCTTACAACAGTCTTGCCAAAACCATCTGTAAATGTCTTTTTAGGGATTTAGGGGAGGTTTTCTAAACCCCCACAAAAGCCATGAAAATCTGAAATTTTTTGGGGGTTTTATAACAAACACTTTGAAGAGTGTTTTCTCATGACTTTTATGGTGATCTTTTTAGAACTTCCCAGAATTTCATGAAAATTGAACTTTCGAGGGGATGGGGGAGTTCTAACAACCATCTCTAAAGGTTTTTTCTAATGACCTTTTTTTTGGTGGGGGGGGGGGGGGGGGTGGGTGGATTTTGGATGGGTGATGGGGGTTCAAGTTAATTACCCTAGATTATTTTTTCATGACGGCTTTTAACACCCACATGCCCCAATTCATGAAATTGTTTTTTTTTTTTTTTTTTTTTTTTTTTTTTTTTTTTTTTTTTTTTTTTTTTTTTTTTTTTTTGCGGATGGGAGTTTTTAACAATAATCTCTAAAAGTGTTTTCTCATGAATTTTGTGTGTGTCCGCGAGGTGTGGGTTCAAATGACTACCCTGAAATACATTTTTCATGGAAGATTTTTGACACCCCCACTAAAATTCATGAGAATTTATCTTTTGGAAAAGCTTTGGAAACCCCCCCCCTCTCCCAAAAAAATAAATAAATAAATAAAAAATCATGAGAATTAAACATTTGGAGGTGGTCATTTAATAAATGCCTGTAAAATTTAAGTTTTCATGACTTGTGGTAGTGGGGGTGTCAAAAACCACATCCAAAAGTTCAATTCTTGTGAATTTTAAGGGGGTTTGCCAAACAACCTAGCCTTAAAAGTCATGACAGTAACTGTTTGAGGCAGTTTTGGACAACACCTGTTCCACCCTTGCCCCCCACCCAAAAAAAAAAAAAACATTAGAATTAAACTTCGAGAGGTGGTTGTTAAATGATATCATCCAAATATTCAATTCTCATGAATTTTTGGGGAGGGGAATATTTTGGTGTATTGAATGGGGAAAGGGAACATAAGGGTATCATGGATAGGTTTTTGTGAGAGGTTCGATCATGGTTTAGTAAGATTTATAATCTTACCATTACAGAATTTGAAAAGGTTATAAGAGCTCATGACACAAGGGCAAGGGTTCCTAGATTGAAGCAAATGAAATAAATTAATAGGGGAAACTCCAATAGTTGTATTAATGTGATTAGGGGCTCCTTATTAGAACCAAGGAAAATTTTAAGGATGGAAATTTTTCTTGAAGTTTAGAAACAATGGCGAATCTCATTAAACCCTAATATGCAAACTATAAAATGTTTATTGATATATTTGTAAAATTATTCAAATTTATAATGATTTTATATGTAGTCTCTATATAATGTTGGCGATTTTAAAGATAAAATAATTTTATATTCTAAAATTTGGGCGAATCACCGTTTATAAAAATTGGAAATTGGCGAATCTTTTTGTGGAAAAATCATGGAAAATTAGCCCACTGGGCGAACATTAGCCCCTAAAATTTTCCATGATTAGAACCCATAAGCACTTAATCCATACCCACTAAATTCCCTATCTCCTTAACCCCCAAGCCATAATCCCTTAACCCCTACACTCATAACTCATAAACCGTTAACCCTTGTTCCGTTAAAATCTAAACCACTAACCCCTTAATCCTCAACCCATAACTTAGAATATTTAAACCACCATTAAAAGTCAAAAAATTGTAAATTTTGGAGGAAATTTTAGACAACCCCACCCCCCCCAAAAAAATTCACTACAATTAAACTTTTATACATAGTTATTAAATGATCGCCTCTAAATATTCAATTCTCCTAAATTTTACCAGAGGGGGATGTTTTGGTTTATTGAACGACACAAGGGGATATAAGCATAGAAAGGATGAGTAGAAGTCAGAGGTTCGAGCATGGTTTAGTGATATCTATAATCCCAGTGTTAGAGAATGAGAATGGAGCTTAATTCCTCATGGCATAGGGGCTAGGGGACCTAGAGGGAAGGCAACGAGAGAAATTTATAGGGAACCCCAAATAGTTATTATAAGAGGACTAGGGGCCCCTTTAACAGAACTAATAAACCCTTAACCGATTAACACTAAATTCCCTATCTCTTTAACCCCAAATCCATAATCACTTAACCCCTACACTCATAACTCATAACGCATTAACCCCTTGATCCCTTAAACCCTGAGCCATTAACCCCTTAACCCATTACCCTTACTTGGAATCTGTGAACCCCCTAAGCACTAAACCATTATCTCGATAAAACTTGACCCTTAACCCTTAATGCCTAACCCCTTAACCTATTGACACCTAAATTCCCTTAGCCCTTAAACACTAAGACATTAACCTCTAACCCCTATAGCCCCTAGGCTCTCAACGCCCTAGCCTATAAATCCCCTAATCCCTAACACCTTATCCTTTACCCATTACCCTTAACCCCTTACTCTTAAAACCCTTAACTTCTAGAACCCCTAAGCCTTTCTCCCAAACCATGGGTGCTCCAACACTAATATTCTTCGTCATATTTTTACCCTTTACCCTTAAACCCCAACAACTAAACCCCTTAACTCCTAGAACTCGTAAGCCTTCCTCCAAAAACATGGGTGCACCAACACTAATCTTCTTGGTTTTTAGCTCACATGCTATTGCATTTTCTAATGGATCATGCCATCCCTCAATCACATAAAAGTTTTTTCCTTACGCTTATCATTGATCTCTTGAATTTAGTTAAATCCCCATTTTCACTGTTTTGGCATGCATAAAGCCCCATTTATCTTTTGTGTATTGATATCTTAAATTTATGGTGATCGTATTGACAATTTTGGTCTGTGTAATTTCCACTAACAATGCCAAAGAAAAGTATCAGTAAGAAAAATTAATTTCTTTGTGCAACCATCATTTTTATAATCTCTGCATGAAATTGATGGAAAATGATCCAGCAGACATATTTGTATAGCATGTGGAGGAACCTACAATTAATCGTCGCAACTGTTGCAATTGTCACATGCAACCTACAAGTATCCTTGAGCCTAAAACCTATTTGGTCATGTGGAACTTGTTGTTTTTAATCCCTGCATAGATCCATGGATTTGTGAATGCCTACATTGGAGGACAAGAATTAAACAGACCTGTGCTAGACCCTCATTAAAGATCAACTTGAGTAGCCACCGTCTAGCGTGGAGTGACTAGCTTTTGAACCACTTGGGTATAGAAATCTAGCAGATATCAATGTAAGAAAATATTTCTTCCCTTCAGAATTTCTAAAACCACATTTCATGGTTTGTTGAATTCTGCTTTCAAACACTTGCTTAGAAAATTTGTGTTAATATTTTTTGATGGTATACTAATCTACAACAAGTCTTGGAAAGATCATGTTCAACCTATTGATAGGGTGCTCAAATTATTAGAGAAGAAAGAATTTTATGAAAAACCCTCCAAATGTTTCTTTGGGGTACAAGAAGTGGAATATTTGGGTCATATTGTATATCATGGGGGCATTAAGGTAGACCCTAAAAAATTAAAGTCATCAAGGAATGGAAAATCCCCATATACCTTAGGCATATTCAAGGATTTCTCGAGTTAGTAGGGTACTATTATAAGTCTGTTAAGAATTATTAGAAAATAACAGCGTATCTCACAACATTATTGAAGAAAAATGATTTTTTTGGACTCTAGAAGCAGCTAAGGTCTTTGAACATGTTAAATAGGCAACGTACTAGGCTCTAGTCTTAGCTACACCATACTTCAAAAAAAACCTTTATTGTGGAATGTGATGCCTAAGGAAATGGAATTAGTGTTATTTTATTGTAAGAACGAAGACAGATTGCTTTCGAAATTCATCCAATAAAGGGAAAGTATTTACACAAACCTATTTATGTGAAGGAAAAGTTGACAATACTTCATGCCTTAAAGAAATTGTGCCCTTATCTAATTGGAAGACACTTCAAGTTAAAATTGGATCATAATATTCTCAAATACTTCTTGGAACAAATTTTATCCTCAGGAGAGTAGAAAAATGAGTCACAAGGATGTTGGGTTATGAATTTGATATCATCCACAAAAAAGGGAAGAAAAAAGTTGTTGATAATGTAGTATCATGAAGCGATGAGGATGTAAAGGCATTTTCCTATGTCATTTCTATTATATAACTTGATGGATAACTAAATCAGGTTATGAATGGAAGAATGATGAGGAGGTCTGGAAGCTCATGCAAAAGTTGTAGAAAGATCTGAGTGCATCTTATACATTTATCTAGAAAAATGATTCATTGTGGTACAAATATTGCTTATACATATGTAAGAAATCCCAACTCAAACAAAATGTTACTTTTAAATTACACACCTCTCATATAGAATGGCATTTAGGATTTTTGAAAACTTACCACAAGGTCAAGAAGTATTGTTTTTAAATAGCCTTAAATTTCATATTTAGAGGTTTCTGTTAGAATTTTTGGTTTTCCAACAAAATAAAGTTGAGACATTTAAGACCCTATTTCTTTTACAACCATTAGCCACCTGAAATTAGCACTCAAAGAAGGTATTAATGAATTTGATCACATGTTTACCCAAGTTTCAAGGAAAGAGTGTCATCATGGTGTTAACTGATAGACTTATCAAGTATGCATTATTTTGTGCATTATCTCATCCTTTTAAAGTCAATATAGTAGCTACTACAACTATGGAAATAGTTCAAATGCTACATTAAAAACCAAAGATTGCATGTGACATGGATCCCATTTTCACCGAAAAATTTTGGACAAAATTATTTTCCTGCATTAGTGCTCAATTACCTCAAAGCTCAACTTATCATCATTAATCTATTGGGAATGTTGAGATAATTAGAAAATGTTTGAAAGGATATATTCATTGTTTTGTATCTAATAAATAAAAAAAATGGGAAAAGTGGTTACCTATAGCAAAATGGTGGTATAGCACTTCATTCCATACCACATCAAAAATGACCCCATTTATGGAACTTTATGGGTAACATCCACTATCCATCACATCATTTTCTAAGAGACAACTCTAAGGTTGAAGTAGTGGAAGATCACAATGAGTATCAACAAGAAGTTCTCCAACTCTTAAAGGATAACCTAACTTTGGTGTAGAATTGAATGAAAGAATAGGAAAATCATTTTTGAAATGAAAGAAGTTTTGATGTTGATGATGGGGTATTTTTACGGCTACTTTTCCCTAAGGCAAGCTAAGAAGTATAATAAATTATCACCCAAGTTCTATGGTGATTACAAGGTGTTCCAAAATATTCATAATATGACATACAAAGTGGAGCTACTTGCATATTCATGAGTATGCACTTGTCTCCATGTTTCATACTTAAAGAAGGTTATAGGTGACAATACACCAATTCAAATAATATTACTAAAACTTGACAAGGAAGAAAAAATCATATTCTAGCTTGAAGCAATCATGAAAACAAGAATTTGAAAGTTACAAAATATATAAATTTTCGAGTATCTCATTAAGTTGAAGAACCTAATTGCTGGAGATTCAACATGGGGGGGTGATTATTTTATATAGAAGCAACTAGAGCTACTCAAGTATTGAGGAAAACAAATTTTGAATTAGAGGGGCATGCCAGGTCCCTATAATTATAGTGTATCTCACGTACTATTGTTCTTGTGCCGAATAGAAGTCTATTATTATTATTATTATTGTTCCCTTATATTATTATTGTCATGTAGGACCTAATTATATTTTGAACCTTAAGACTCCTATATATACCAAAGAGGTTTTGTTATTTGAATCATCCAAGAATTGCTCATTTATGGGATCTAAAGGGAGGTTCCCCCCTAAAATTGGCTTATTATCTAGTCATTTATCTTTATCTTCTTATGCTTTTGTGCTCTTTTTTATCTATGTTATCACTCAGGTTTTCCCTAGGCTCCTGTAGGGATACGGCCGAGGTAACCACAAACCACTCTTTGGACTGCAGGTTCTAACCCACCTGCAATCAGAGAGGGCTCTCTCTTGATGATTTAATTTTGTTGAAGATTTTAGGCTAGCTTTTTGGTTCAGGGGTTTTTGTTTGTGATTGGATAGAAGGAAAATGCTTTCAGGCAGAGAGGCAATTCATGAAGTGATAAGTTTCAAACCATTGGGTATGGAGTCATTGGTTAGGATTACCAGTGGGTTTTCTTGGTCATAAGAGAAATATGGAGCAGGATAGTTGTACATAACACAATCTTCAAAATAAAAGGATGAATGAAATGTAAGGAATGAGAGGCACTTAAGAATCTCTCATTTAACTTAACAGAGGGAAAGACGATCTCTATCTAGGGGCAATGAAGAATCCCTGGATAACTGTCTAAGGTTAGGGAAAACATGAGCCATGTGGAATTCATATTTATGCCTAAACTGAGGAAAACATAAAGAAACAATAGAAATTGAGCATAGAGTGTATTTAAACAAATTCTAAGCTAATCTTCCTTTCTACTATTTAGATGGTAACTTATGAATGGAAACAGAGGTAAGAAGCACTTATTGAGTTATGCAACAGCACGAGAATCCCATAATCACTCTTCAACCAGTAAACGCAGTGAACAATTCATTCTCCAAAGCTCATAAGCAGTCTTTGATTATAGAAACTATCAGGTATTACAGTGCGAGTCTCTCCTGGAGAAAAATCAGCTAAAGATAGCTTGTTGACCAACCAACCAACCAACCCCTTAATATAGTATTCAGGGCTGCTTTTATAGTGTAAATATCTTAAAATATTTATTACAATCGACCTAAAACAGGTCTGCAAAAGAGCTTTCTAAACCTAAAACTGTGCCAAAATTAAATGCAGGTAAATATCTATTGAATTGTGTCAGAGGTAGCTGGATCAAAAAGAGTGCAATGTGGCCTTTGGAGGCTCGATGCAGTACTGCTGGAATAACTATGCTTTGGGAGTTGCAGCTCTGTTCTGGTGTGCGTTAAATGTGCAATAACCATGATTTGAGAGTTTTGAGTGGCTTCACCCCTTTCTTTGACTTTGCTGGATAGTATTTAATTTTCACCTGCTTTGGGCCGCTATTAAGATCTTCACTGATACTCTTCGCCGCTACATTGATGGTCTCTGCCTCTTTTTGATACTCTTTGACGGGTTTTCTTTCTGTAAGTTTGATCTGATACTCTTTAATCTCTGTCTCTGGTCTCTCCTTGCCTTCAAATCCATTTCATCGGGAAAAATCGGGCAATTTCGAGCTTTTTCGGTGCAAAAAGGGCCAATTAATCGAAAGATTCCCCAATATCACCTATTTCCCGTAGCGATGCGCGTTTAGCGCTTCACTCTAATTGCGCAACGAAAACTGCCTCCATTTCTCATTCTGGGGTTCCGAAGCTCGACTTTCGTGCTTGCGTGTTTTTTTCTTTTTTCTGGATGCTGACGTTAGCATGACGTCATTTGTACCGCGATGACATCAACGAGGTGATGTGGCAGGGTGACTCATATGTTACTATGATGCGATCAACTTCTTCTAATGCGATCGCAATATCGCGTCGGCAGAGATCGAGAGGGTATTTATTTTGGAAATGCGATGCTTGCGACTACCGATCGCCGATATTGCCATATCGCATCGGGCAAAAAGGAAAGGGGCACACCTATGTGGAAAAAATATTGCGATATGCCGATGCGAGATGGCTCACCAAGATTGAAAGAATATTAAGGCAATCGAAAAGGGTTTATTGCGATCAGAAGGAGTGAAGATGTGCGTTTGAAGGGTATATGAGGTCTTGGAAGGGGTCTGATAACCTAAAGAGGAATTTTATGCTTTGGAAGGAGTCCAGTGCATTAGAAGATGGTTTAAAGGGGCAGCATGAGGGTTCTTGCCAAGTTTCAGATACACTGAGCAATTTTTGGAGGTACTTATGGTTATTTTCAACCAGGGGGAGGGGATTATTTACATAAGCAGATTATCTTCATAGTTTTAGTAAGGGGATGGGGAAAACATAGGGAGTTAAATAATAATGTCAGCAGTTGATATGGAGATGACAATAAAGTGCTAAGTTTCAGAGATCTTAGGCTTCAAAAGGGGAGATAGAACCTTCTAGAGAAAGTAAGGATCCTCTTGAGTGAAGGAGATCTTCACCCAGGCTAATGACATGGAGAATGATGAAACTAAGAGATATCAAGTAGATCTTGACCTCTTTTGAGGAAATTAGTTAATGATTTCGAGAAGATGGAGAAAGGGAAGTTAGTTATGCCTGGTTTGAGGTTCTTTATATATAAAAAATGCTTGATGACTGCAATCTGAGCAGAGATGGTACTTTAAAACATAAACAAACATCAAGATTCTGCAACCTCAAAACTACCTACCCAGCCTACCTACCTAACATTTTTTCTTCTTTCAGTTTGGGTGCACTTAGACTTGCAGACCCAACATTCAACTTTTCTTTTTATGCCTTCCTATCTACAAACTACCCTTTTTTCTTCCAAGGGCTCAGATTAAGCAGTTGGGCTCCTTTGATTCTCTACCTATCTAAGCATCTGCCAAGATTAAGATGTTTGGACATAATTTCATTCTCTATATTCTAAAACAGGAAATTGAAACCTGGGGAGACCAAGATTAAGCTGTTTGGACCTCCCTTCAGCTGAAAATTCTACAAAACTGGAATGACTCTTCAAAATTGGAAAAGAATTAGATGAACTCTGAGTAGCCTCCTTTGCTTAGTGATTGTTTAACAAATATGGAGCATTGCAGCATGCAAAGTATGACATATTTGGCCCGTAAAATGTCAATCATGAAATATGAGTAACCTGCTGCAACAGGAGGCTAACAGTGGCTCCATTTGGGGATGGCTTTTCCTTGTGAGAAGCCAAGAACAGCAGGTCAGATTCCCTTGATTCTTCTGTTATGGTTGTGCTTTGAACTTGTTAGTACTGACTATTGGATTGATTTGAAGTTTTGGATTGGTAATAGCTCTTTCCTTCACTTGTGCCACTGTTAAGCTGTAGAGCACTACCTACTTTCTTCTGCGTGCTTTAGCATCATGGATTTTTACAAAAATAAAATCAAAATGCTGATATATACAAATATTCTATGTACAGAATATAACACCGCCTGCTCTTTTCAATCAAAAGGATCATTGTAGTGCTTTAGCATTCGACCATTGACAGGGCCTTCTTCAGCTGTGTTGCCATCTGGAGATCTGAAAAATAGGTATTATTGCCTTGCACAACACTGATTGTGTATGGACCTTTCTATAGAAAATCGAATTTTGCATGTTTTCCCTTGTCCTCTCTTCTTGAGTCCCATCTTAGAACTTTACTGCCAACCCAGAAATCCTCTGCTTTAGCCTTCTTATCAATCGTATTTTTGAGTTTTTCTTGCAGTATTTGAGCTCTGTCGAAAACTTTCTCTCTGGTTTGCTGGAGATGAATGGTTTGATTAACTCTTCTCTGCAAGTCATTTGGTTCAGCCTGAATTTCCTACAACAATTTAATAGTAGGAATGCCCAAGGATGAAGGAAATTTGGCTTCCATGCCATATACTAGTTCATAAGGGCTCATCCCAATGGATTTCTTGGTGGAAATTCTGTCTGCCCATAGAGCATTTGTGAGCTTCCTATGCCAATTCTTTTTGTTTTCCTCCAACAATTTCTTTATGATATTGATGAGGCTTTTATTGGAAGATTCGGCCAAGCCATTACCTTGAGGGTAGTAAGCTGTGGAGTGGCCTAAGGTAATGTGGTATTTATGGCAGAAGTTGATCATCTTTTTGGATTTGAAAGCAGCAGCGTTGTCAGTGATGATTTTCTCAGGGCAACCGAATCTAGAAAGGATATTGCTCTCAAGGAATTGGATAATGGTGGAGTCGTTGGCTTGCCTACATGGAATGGCTTCAATCACTTAGTGAAATAATCGGTGGCTGTTAAAATCCACTTGTGTTGGCCTGAGGAAGAGGGATGAATTTCTCCAATGAAGTCGAGACCCCATTGTTGAAAAGGTTTCTCGGTTGAAATGGGCTTAAGGGGCAAGGACAGTAGTTTTCTTTTCCCTTCAAAGATTTGGCATTTGTGGCATGAGACAGCAAACTTTTTTACATCTGCAAATAGAGAGGGCTAGTAATAACCAGCCCTTAAGATCTTGTCAGTTGTGGACTTCTAGTATAAGTGTCCTCCACAGTCCCCTGTATGGAATTATTTCATGATGTTGTTAGCTTCATTCATAGTTAAACAATTAAGCAAAATACCTTCGTGATTTCTCCAAAATAAAGCACCATCTATGACACAAAATTTTGATGATTTCATCCTTAAAAATATTTTCCTGGTTCTGGACAATCCTGGGGGAGCACACAGGTTTAACAATACAAAGCAAATATCATCATACCATGGGGATTGCAGGAAGGTTTCACTGATCTGTGGAGTCGCCACCTCCGGTTCATTGTCCAGTTGATTAATGTCTAAGGCCTGGAAGTTTGTTTCGAACATTAGTTTGGCTAAACCTTGTCCTTTTATCAGCTTGGTGGGTTTTATTTCAATGTCGTATTCTAGGATGCTAGCAATCCACTTGCCTCTTTTGCCTTCGAGTCCCTCTTGAGTTAATATATCCTTCACAACAGCGTTAGGGATATAGGCAATCATGTGGGAGTATAAGATGTAAATTCTGAAATCTTTGATGGCTTTGACCAGGGCATAGGCTTGCTTTTCCATAATCCGATATTTCAAGGGTGCATCTCTCAAAGCTCAGCTGAAGAAAGAAATTGGCTTTTCGTTGCCCTGATCATCTTTTTTCAGAAGGACAGCAGCTATAGTGTGTTCAGATGCAAAGGAAAAAATGATAAAATCTTTGTCGAATTGAGGACTGGTGAGGACAGGCGTCTGAGTTAAGGTAGTTTTCATACTCTCAAAATCCTGCTTGGTTTCAAGAGACCATTTTACCTTGGCATCCTTCTTCAACATGTTGCTCAATAGCCTTATTAGCTCGGCTAGGTTTGGGATAAATCTCCTTAGGAAATTGATCTTTCCAAGGAATGCTTGTAGTTCTTTTATGTTTCTTGGATAGGGGGTTTGAAGGATAGTTTGAATTATTTCTGGGTCAATTATAATCCCATCTTTTGATATGATATTCCCTAGAAGCTTGCCTTCCTCAAGGGCAAACAGGGACTTCTTAGGATTCAAGGAAATGCCATATTTCCTGCATGTCATGAAATTTGCCTTAAGTGCTTAGGTGCTCTTGGTCAGATTTGGAGAATGGGGTCAGGTCATCAAGGTAAACTACGAGGAAATCATGTATCTCCTTGGAAAATGAAATATCCATTGCCCTTTGAAAGGTAGCACCAGCGTTTTTCAGCTCGAAGGGAATTTTAACGTACTTAAAATGTTCCCCATGGTGTGGTCAAGGCTGTCTTGTCCTGGTCATCCGGGTGAACAAGTATCTCGATTAAATCCTGAAAATCAATCTAGTAAAGAAATTCTAGATGATCCCACTACTCTTTGTAAGATATGGTCCATTTTGGGCAAAGGGTAGTGGTCTTTTAAAGAGACCTGGTTTAAATTTCTCAAGTCTACACACAGTCTTATCTCTCCTATTTTTTTCCTAGTGGGAACTAAATTAGACACCCATTCAGAGAAGGAGATCTTCACCCAAGCTAATGACATGGAGAATGATGAAACTAAGAGATATCAAGCAGATCTTGACCTCTTTTGGGGAAATTAGTTAATTATTTCGGGAAGATGGAGAAAGGGAAGTTAGTTATGCCTGATTTGAGCTTCTTTATATATAAAAAATGCTTGATGATTGTGATCTGAGCAGAGATGGTACTTTAAAACATGAACAGACATCAAGATTTTGCAACCTTAAAACTACCTACCCAGCCTACTTACCTAACATTTTTTCTTCTTTCAGTTTGGGTGCACTTAGACTTGCAGACCCAGCATTTCCGCTTTTCTTTTTATGCCTTCCTATCTACAAACTACCCTTTTTTCTTCCAAGGGCTCAGATTAAGTAGTTGGGCTCCTTTGATTCTCTACCTATCTAACAATCTGCCAAGATTAAGCTGTTTGGACATCCCTTCAGCTGAAAATTCTACAAAACTGGAATGACTCTTCAAAATTGGAAAGGAATTAGATGAACTCTGAGTAGCCTTCTTTGCTTAGTGACTGTTTAACAAATATGGAGCATTGCAGCATGCAAAGTATGACATATTTGGCCCGTAAAATTTCAATCATGAAATATGAGTAACTTGCTGTAGCAGGAGGCTAACAATCTACATAATTGAGGAATCAACCTTGAAATGATACAAGCATTGGCATACTATAGGCGACAACCTTTTTAGGGAACAAACCTCCGTTTGTTGTAGGAAATAACTAGATCAAGGAACCAACCTCTTAATGATGTATGAAGAAACTTGATTGAGGTACCAACCTCAATTTAGGTACTCACATCTTTCTTCAATCTGATGTTTCCCACTTTTCACAATATTTTAGACTATATCCACAAGCATCACAAATAATGTAAATCTTCGAAAACATATCATACCACTACTGTCACAACCTTGTTCATTAAGTTATCATCAACTTCTCATCAAGTTATTACCAATGTTGTCATACCTTATTCATCAATCAACCTATTCATCATAACAACTTGTTCAACAATATTGTACAATAACACCTTTCCCAGATACCATTTTGGTCATACATACAAAACCTACTCATAAACCCTAAAAATAATCATAAGCCCCCCCACAAAAAATATAGCTTTGTAACATCATGAATGTATGTTCTGATTCTTCATAACCCCTAGAAATATCACAGTTGAGTTTTGCTAATTTCCTCTTTTCAAAATCTAATTTGGTTTGAAAATCATCCCAAATGCCATATAGAACCATAAAATCAATTAAGTATTCAACAGAATGACCCTTTCAGTGAATGTTCTAGAAAATGAACTTTTTTTTGTAGCCTTTCTACAAAGTTCTCCTTTCTTGTCTATGTAACTCTTTGACAAAAAGTATTTTGTGTAAAATAAATAATTAAAAAAAAACTTTATGTTGATTAAATTCAAGCATGTAACCTCCACCAACTCAAGAACTGTCAAAACCATTTTGGCCTTTCGGTAGCCAATGGAGAGAACAATTATTGTCAAAGCAATAGATAGCATGATATCTGCCTTTGGGTGATCAATCAAAATAGAGAGAAGAACCTTGCACCTTCTAACAATCAATAGAGATAATTACCCATGCATTGGGGTAACCGACAATCTACAAAGAACACAACCTATTGATATCAGAAACCAACAAAACATAGCGTATGATGTATTCCATGAGAAACCAACACATTAGAGCCTATTACCTTTTCCTTTGGGGGAAGAAAGGAATAGAGAGAGTGAACTTATGCCTTCCATTAACCAACACACAAGGCTCAGAAAATATGCTCACATCCTACGTTAATCCATCATGCAAATAGAGAATGATTCCTCAGGCCAAAAACACAACAAGAGCAAGTCACTTCTTGATGTCTCTCATCGAATAGGCCCTTCAATGATTTAAAAGAAAACACCACATTAAATTTAATACCCTGCTATACATAGGTGTGAGAGAAGATTATATTGCTTGAATCTAACACAAATTTGTGGTTTGATGTCAAATGCATGTTGAAAAATCTCCATGTGCTCTCGCTATGTAACCTAGTACTAGGGTCCATGGAAAATATGATGTTGATGTCATCATGATGTCACCATTTGTAGGTGGTGTGCCTTGAATAGGCCATGTTTCACTCAAGAACCATCTAATCGGCTAACCAAACTATCCAATCACAATGCCATGTGGTGTTTTTCCCTCATTGTAGTTGTCAACTTCAAACTGACACATCTTCTTATCTTGGAGGATTTTGACCATGTGTGATATTCTATCAGAAAGTTCATGGACATGACTCTCCAACCATTCCATCCATAGCGCCTTTTAAACACCATAAACTCTACAAAAACTCAATATAGTTCAATTCGCATTAACCCCCATTTAGCGTGATGTTGTCAAGATATCAAGCTTATCTTGGAGAAGACACTCAAACCATGTCATCTATAGATTCATTTGACTTCTAGTTTGACATCAATGACATATGTTTTCATCAATGACAACACTATTTCCATAACATCATCGTAAGCAACATGAGAGCAATAACCAAGGATAAATGTACATTACTGTTCGTTTTCGTGGCAAATGGCATCACATTATTTAATCTTATGCTTTTGTAAACCTATAATATAGGGAATAAATCTTTAATTCATTGATTAATGGAAACTTTATTGCTAGTAAATAGTTTAGATAATCAGAGTTATGAAAACATAACTTATGGTCTATTTGCAATCTAGCTAAACAATTTCTTGTATGCACATAATAAATCACGCACATGCATGGATTCTCTATAAATAAATAATAAGTAGAGGGACAAGTAAAGGAGTATCACACCTTTCGGATTTGAAGTGATTAATAGACTAGAATTTGAAATAGAGTCCAATCTAATTATAATATTAACCATGAAGAGGGTGTACATTTGTAGAACACATATAGAGAACATATAGAAAAGCTCAAAAGTGGCATAAGGAATTTATGGTTATAAATAATTATGTTAAATATGAACCTATATGGTAGCCTTGATAAATGTATCTATGGAAAGGGATTAATATTGAAAATATATCATCGATAAACTCTAATGTAGTAATTGAAAGAAAATATTTTTGACTTCATGAAAGAGAAAGTTACCAAAGCATGACCAATCAAAAATGTTAAGAATATATTGAACTCAATTGTGTCAAAATCAGTGTCATGTGACAAATCAAATTTCATAGTTTCTTTTTTGAATTCTAGATTAACTAAGTTGTGATTTGATTGATATGTAATATTTCATAAGTGGATGTTTTATAATTTTAAGAACATGCTTTTGATGTTAGACTAAAGAAATAAACATAGTTATTTTCATGCCTATAGTGAATAGAAACTTGACTTTCACATAAAAATCCTTATTATTCATCTTTACTTCATGTCATGATGTTAATATTCCTAGTAACATTTGAGGGAAAAATTGAATCTCATTACTAGATATCTTAAAGTATAGCGTGAATAAATGAGATATCATGCAAGATATTGAATATATTGATATTAAGTATATAAATGATTGATAAAATTTTCCATACTGACATGAGTTACTAAATTGGT
>APFE031722333.1:73254-86260 GCA_000404065.3 Pinus taeda
TATTACATAAAATTTTTATTCAATATTTGATATTTAAAATATAAAATAAAACTTTTACATATAAATGAATAAATTAGTTTTAAATTAATTTTAACTATTAATTTATAAAATATTTTTACAATTAAATAAATTTTAGAAATAAGAAAAATGATTATATAAATATTTGATATATATGGACTAAATATGATGTGTAATACTAGCAACGAAAAAAGGTGGCATACCAGAACAATAAGTTGTTAATATTGATAAAAACACTTAGAGGTCGTCTTGTGATATGTGTTTCTTGGTGGCGGGGAGTTTCTTTCTTTTTTGGGTTCTATTTTTCTATTCTCGGATTCTCTTATTTTTTACTTTCCAATTTCCATGTCGCTCATTTCAGTTTAAGTATTTGTTGGCATTTTTCTTCTCAAATTTATTGTAGATTATGAACTACTTTGTTATGGCGAGTATAACCCTTAAAGTGGGCATGCATACCCATCCCATGAAGATTTATTTTTATAAAGGATCGCCCATTTGTTTCACCTCCCATTCACATGATAGTGGAAGTGTCTCACTTTCCTCTAGGATTATTTAATTTATCATCAAACCATCAAGATAATGCACAACATTTGAAGGTTCCAAGCCTGATTCCTTCTGCTAAGCATGCTTCGTCTCTGGATACAGTAAGCCCTAATCACAATAAGCATCATGTGACAGCCTATAAAGCAACAAAATTTGAATATTTAAATGGTAATAGAGGATGATATTCCCCTTTGGTACATTCTACAACTTATGTATAGGGATCTAATTGGTCAGTTTGCTAGGAAGGTGGTTAAACCTTCTTCTCTACCACATTGGATCAATTCCAATTGGGTTCTTATTATTAGTCTTTTCTGCAATTCCACACATTTCCTAAAGCTTAATTATGTGGTATCGTCAATAAAGTAGATGAAGTGAGGACTCTCCTATCCTCCGACTAATGCTGGTGAAAATCTAGGTTCATACTTCAAAAGTGGAATTTGGATTTCGACGCTTCATTTAGCCCCATGTGAATGAAAAAAAATGGGCCCTCCTCCAATATTTGTCAACACCATTCTAGAACAAATCAGTGTTGGAAAAAATAGGAAATCATATTGGCCAATTTGTTTGTTGGGAGGAAGCTTTCCTTTCAAGGAAATATGGATGAGTGGCATGGAAGTAAGTGGAGATCAACCCCAATGAAGGTTTCCTAGAGGATATTGAAATGGTATTCAATAAGGTTTCATGGAATCAAAATATTGATTATTGGAAGTTTTTCTTTCATTGTTTTCCTTTCCATGAGGTAGGTCACCTCATCTCTAATTGCACACGAAAGAAAAATTCTAATCATCTAAAAAAGTTTATATTAGGGAACTTTTTAACATGTAAATTAAGGCCTTAGGACAGAGGGAGAAGGATACTCTAGATTCCAAACTCGAAGACATTGACGGTAATCATCCTCCCTCAGGTAAGTGGTTTCAGGCCCCCTCATTTTTTCCTATAAAAAATAATTATAAAATTCTTCATGATGGTAATATACTTGGGAAATTTTCCAAAGTTATGTCCCTGATAACAACGTCTCCAGTGCCTTCTATGCAAGGTCTCTCCCTCTATAAAATGTTTCCTCATGTCAAGGAGAATGATGTCTTTCCAAATCTGATTTTTCCTTATGGTTCCAACTCTTCATCCAACTCTTGTGGGAAACCTCCTTCTACAGATTATAAGGTCAGTCGTTCCTCATACGAGCTCCATGTTTCTATTGACCTCCATGTTAAGTGAAATGCTCTCTATTCATCTTCCTTGACGCGTGAATATGTTTCAGCATCTAGTGGTCTAGCCATGGAAGTTCCTTTTGTCAGTGATGACAGTCACAAATCCTTGCTTTCTAAGGCCCAATCTAAGGTTTGGGAAGAAATTCTAAGTGGAAAAAATACCATAATATCCAAGTTTCTTAGATAAAAGGCCCCTCCCATGAAGGAAAATGAAGGTCTTATCTCTGAATATTAGGCGGTTTAGGGCCAAACCTAAAAAAAAATGACTCTAAAGTGGCTCATTCGAGCCCACATCCTGGTTGTTATAATGACTCAAGAAAGTATGTTATCGAGTCCCTATGTGCTTTCAATTTTAGAAATATGGTGTAGGAATTAGACTTTCTTCTCATTATATTCAGAAGGGTTTTTGGATGTCTTTCTTATGGCTTTACGGACTAATTCGTTGTTTTACTTTTATCGATCTCTTCCAAACATATAGAAATTGATTTTGTTTCAAACAAACTGGAAGAGGTGAGTCATCACATTATTCCAATTACAAATTCTTATGATGCATTAAAGAAGTCAAAATATTTATTCGACTCACTCTCATAATTGGAAGTAGTTCATAAATTAGATCTATGATGCATGATGTGGAAGCCATTGGAATTAAAATGGACATCCCTATGATAGCCTTTGTCAAGGCCCTCTATCCTACATATTATCACTATATTCAATCCTTACAAGTTAGTTCTCAACTCAAGGATGATACTTTTGACAGTCTTGTGGAGGCATTTGCAAGAAGGGAAAAAGCTTTTGGGAAGAGGAATATAGCTTATGAATCCCATGAAGAATTTGTGTGCCTTGCACAAAAAGAGAGGAATTAGTCACAAGATTTTTCTGGAGGAAGAGTTGGTAGAATAAGACATGGAAGGAAGAATAATAGAGACAATGGGGATAAATATCATCAAGGAGGAAAATATGATCTTCATTATATTTGTTTAAAGACTTATAAGCCTTGTGTGATTTAGTTAGGAAACATTTGGATAATATTTAATATGTTATTGAAAATAAAAATAAGAATAACGAATTGGAAAAATGGATGTGTGTTTATTTACATAGGTTGATCCAAATGGTTTTTCAATTGTAAGCTAAAACGAAAGAATCCAACGCATTAAACATGTAGAAAAAACATGTATATGCACTAATTATTTTTTAATATATATTTCTATTACATAAATTAATAACCATGCATAGTGAAGACCCTTAGGCATATGCCCTTTATACAAAACTTACCAAATAGTACCTAAAACCATATGAGGTCAAGGACACCAGAGATAATGCATGTGTCATCGTTGGCCACCATGATCATAGTGCCTAAAGCCTACACTGTTCATTTTCTTGTGTAAGGCTCTTATTTTCCTCTTCAACCATGGCTTAGGCCCTTAGACCCCTCACTACTATCCAAAACCAATAAATTGTAGCCACTTTCCACTTAAAAGCTAAAGATCTCATAGAAAGTTTGTATGTGGTGTTTCAATTTATCTTTCATCATGCTTAAGCCTTGGAAGCTTGGATAAATTCCTAAGTCCCTTTTTATGATTTCCTAACCATTCATAAGTTATAAAGACCCATCATGGTTACTAAAAGCATCATAATATCCAATGGTAAAGCATTCATATTTTAGACTTATGGTTATCAATTAGAGGTGTTTTCCATGTGATTGAGACTAGAAAGTATCATTTTGGGCATAAGCTTCTTATTTTTTACTCATAACCTTGGTTAGGACTATAGACCCATTTTTGGTGCGCAATTAACCTAATCATGGTGTCCATTAGACCCTTGGAAGAAAATGGTATCTAGCAAAGCTCTAATGTGGTGGTTCAAGGACTTGCCCATCATGGTTGAGGTTGATAATAAATATTTATGGCTAGATGTTCTTATTTCATTCCCTTAACTACAACGATAGACTTGAGACCCATCAATTATGCCTAAGTAAAATGTGTTAATCGACTCAAATGTGAAAGAATCCCTATAAAGAGCTTAACTCAATGTTTCTAGGTGTTGTTCATGATGCTTGATCTCAGGAAGGTTTACTTGGGGGGTCACTATTTCCCACTTGACCATGCTTATACCTCAACATTTCAACTACAAAATGACTACTTATGATGCTTGTACCCTACTCAGAGGTGAGAGAACCCTAAAATATTCCTACATATTGGTTTTTGGTTTCCTAAAATGTTTGAGCCTAACATATTTTTCTTCAATACCCCTATCACAATTTAAACATCTCAAGATGAAGGGGTATATAAAAAATCTCCCTTTTATCTAAATCTATTGGAGCATCACTTATAAGAAATCTCTAAGAACAAATGTTTGGGAAAATCTCGTGCAAAGTATAGAGAAAAAACTATATTGTTGGACCTTTAGGACACTCAACATTTATATTAGACTTACCTTTATTAAATTACATTTGCAAGCCATCCTTATGTACCTATTCTCATCCTCGGCAACCCCTAAAGCCATTCCTGAAAAAATAAGAAACATACAGAGATCCCTCCCCTGGGGGGAGCTAGAGAGTAAAAAAAAGTGGGCCCTTGTCACCTGGGAAAATTATACTATCCTAACCACCTAAGGGGCCTATGACTAAGAGACCCTAAAATTCTCACTGAATCACTAGGAGCCAAAACTTGGTGTTGGTGTCTTCAAAACCAGGAAGCTTTATGGAGTAAAGTATGGAAGGAAAAATGGATACAATGAACAAACAATAATTTGTTGATTTGGATGGGGGGTGGAATTCAAGGAAAATTTTAAGGATGGAAATTTTTCTTGAAGTTTAGAAACATTGGCGAATCTCATTAATCCCTAATATGCAAACTATAAAATGTTTATTGATATATTTGTAAAATTATTCAAATTTATAATGATTTTATATATAGTCTCTATATAATCTTGGCGATTTTAAAGGTAAAATAATTTTATATTCTAAAATTTGGGCGAATCACCTTTTATAAAAATTGGAATTTAGCGAATCTTTTTGTGGAAAAATCATGGAAAATTAGCCCATTGGGCAAACATTAGCCCCTAAAATTTTCCATGGTGGAATTGAGTTTTCTCATCTTCAGAATTCAGCTTGGAAGAATAAACACTTGATTCAAGCTCACATGTTTTGGGAAATTAGGCACATAAATTTAGCCCTCTTTTGGTAGGATTGCTACAAGCAATGGACTAGTTTGGAAAGAGGAGAGTTGAATGAGCTAAAAACTTGTTTGATATTGCAAGGTAGAGTAGTAGTCGAATAGTATTGGGTACAACCTCAATCTCAACAGAAATGGATGTGGTGGGAGAAGTGCAAACATTAACCAATGAAGATAAGATTTGAAACACAGGGAACCATCACAAACGAACTAGAAATTAGAAGAATTAAAATAAAATCTTGGAAAGATATCCTCTACTAAGGACGTTGGCCGAAAGGATTTTTTAGCTTAAAGGAGGCTTACTTATTATTAATTGGCACAAAAGGACACCCCAACAAAAGTAAATGGAAAAAGATATGGGAATCTAAACTTTGGCCCAAGGTGATCCATTTTCTTTAGATTCTCATGAAAAACAAGATATTAACTTGGGATAATCTCCAAAAAAGGGGTTTTCAAGGTCTAGGTAGACTCTAGCTTATGCTGGAAAAACATAGAAACAACTGAGCATCTACTTAATAACTATAACCTTGCATCAAAAACATGGAATCATTTGGCCATAATTTTTAGATGATCAAATTGGAATGGATCCAATATCCATGTTACACTTTAAGAATGTAACTTTTGACCTTTTACAAGTGTTATAGTGAATATAACATGAAATTGTTTTCCAGGATTTATAATGTGGGAAATATGGAAGGAAAGGAACATAATAATATTCAAATATTAGTCATTAAATATTAAGAAGGGTAAGAGAAACAATCCTCACAACCCTTTGGTTTACACAAGATTAGGGATGCAGTTCCAAGGAATCTTGCATTCTCACACTTTTTGGGCTCAACCAGTCCTTCATAATATTTTATGCTCCACAACCCCAACCTATTCCCTTAAGTCCTGATAACTGGAAACCACCTCTATTGGCTTCTTAGAACCAAACTTTGATAAAGCCTCTAGGGGTAATCCTAGCCTTGTTAGTTTTGGAGGGGTATTTAGAGATATCATGGACAAACTACTTATATTTATGTGGGAAATATAGGATATGAAATTAATAATGGGGTGACTCTCATCCCTGGAGCAAGGTATAATAATAGGCAAGCACTTTAACTATCAAAAATTGATCATTGACAGGAATTCTAAAATTGTTATTCTAATGATTAAAAATCCTACAAAATGGATCCAAGGTCACTGAACAAGATCATTGTATTGACTTCAGGCATTGAACAAGATCATTGTTAGGATTAGGTACCCGATCCCATAGATTGATGACCTTATGGACCAAGTAAAGGGGGCAAAATATTTCAGCAAGATCAACTTGAAATTAGGATATCACCAAGTACCAATCAAACCCTTCGATGTGTGGAAGACTGCCTTCAAAGACAAGGAGGGCCTTTTCAAATGGTTGGTTATGCCTTTAGGGTTGACGAATGCTCCTGCAACCTTCATGAGGCTGATGGATGACATCTTGCAGCCATTCACCAATTGATTTGTCGTGGTATACTTGGATGACATCCTCATATTTAGCTAGATTTGGGAAGAGCACCTCCACCACATCTGAAAGGTTCTCCAAAGAGTACGACAACAGAAGATATGTGCCAATTTGGAGAAATGCACTTTCCAAATGACCCAGGTTTAGTATCTGGGATACATTATTGATGAAGAGGGGGTGCATGTGGATCCAGCCAAGATCCAAGTCATTTGGAATTGACCAGCTCCAACCACTTTGACAGAGCTCCCTAGATTTTTAGTTCGTGCCAATTTCTACCACAGGTTCATATTAGGATTCTCTCATATCACTTGGCCCTTGAGTCAATTCACCAAGGGAGGATCAAAAGAAAAATTATTTTGGTCTGAATCTCAACAAAAGGCATTTATAGAGTTGAAACATCACCTCTGCTCTGCACTAGTTCTCACATTACCAGACTTGCAAAAACCATTTGGGATCGAGATAGATGCTTATGACTATGCTATTGGGGTAGTCCTTACTCAACAGGGGCATCCAGTGGTATATCACAGTGAAACACTTTCAGATACAATCTGGAAGCATCCCACTTATGATAAAGAGATTTATTCCATTGTTCAGGCCTGCTGACAATGGAAGCATTACATTTCGAGGAAGGAAACGATCATCTGCACAGACCATCGACCCCTGCAATTCATACAGACACAAGGAAAGTTACAAAATGATCACCATTAGAAGTGATCCACATACCTACAACTGTTCCATTTGAATATCCTTTTCTTAAATTCAATGGGCCACTTGGCTTGGCCATATGATGGCATTTGTAACATTGATTAGGAATTAACAAAATTTATTAAGAAACTGGGGAGAAGGATCCCTTGATATAAAATAAGTGCCTTTTCTTGATTATTGGTTGCCTTATCTGGTTCCCATTCAAAACAAACCTTTTGAAAATGATCCTCCTACACCTACCATTGGCTTGTTTTTCCTTTTGAGGCTCCATCTAAGAACCTACAAAATTTTCTATGAGAGAGTTGCTAACCTTGGAAATCCTCCTCTACCACCTCTAGATGAACTTTCCAATTCTACCACTATCTAGGTTTTGAGTTGATAATTATAGGCTAAGAGGCATGTAGAAAATTGTGGGCCCAACAAGGTTTCAATTTTAGGAACACATCAGTTTAATTCCCAACCCAACATCGATTTATGTTGTTTTTTTAAACATGAATATTTTCTATAGCATGAAACATAACCATTCCCACAATAGGAGAATCACTAACCATTAGAAATAAATTAACAGAGTTTTGTGTTTGCAAAGTTAGTGCTCATGGACATGGGGCTCAACATTTTTAAAGGAAATTAGCATCTCAATAAAACCTTTACTAAGGCAAGCCTAGAGATACCTTCATGATTAGAGCTTCTATTGAACTACTGCAAATTCCTTTAGCAAGGCAAACCTACAACTTCCTTCATGCCTAGAGATTGTTATCTATAGGAATAACACTATTCGCAAAATAAGTACCATTCCCACAATATGAGAATCGCTAACCATTAAAAAGAAATTGATTGATTGATTTTTATGTTGGTAAAATCAGTGTTCATGGACATGAGGTTGAACAATTTAAGTCATAAAATAATTTATAAAAAATAACTAGACTAGATCAACATATTAACTAGAAAATGAACCAAGTGTTGCTAGGTTTATTTGAAATTCCTCCAATGTCTACATCATTTTATTATAATGCATAAAATATTCAATCCATAACTTATTCATATAATTGAAGACATATAGCCAATTATAGGTGAATTTCAACAAACTGGTAGTAATTTTCCAAGTGCAAATATAAGCATGGTATTATAAGTGGAAAAACAAGCTATCAAAAAAATAATTACTGATATAGTTGAATACATACAACAAATTCCTTTTGTATATTTGATTTTTCAAGGATACTGTCAAAAAGGCATATGTATGAAGAATTGTTAAGTTGTTTCTATTTTTTTTTTTAATTCTTAATTTATTGTAGGAAAGTATAATTACCAATAGCCTATAGGAAAGAAAAATTCAATTATTATTAAATAAATGCAAGCAATAAATTTGTAGATAGTTTCATCTATGGAAAGAGTTAGTTATGTTGCTCATACAAGGAGAAATGGTAGGCAAGTGACCAGGGGTGCCTAGCTGCGATGCTCTTCATTAGATGAGGAAGGAACATGTGATGTGAATGTCCACAATGCTCCCAGAAAACTTTTTTAGGATGGCCATGTGGCAGAGGCTGATGTTGTCCCACCATCAACCATAGAGCCACCACCAACTATGGTTCAAGGGGCAAGTTCAACTAAGAAGATCAACGTTATAAGAGATTGGAAAAAAAGGACATGTTACCTACAATTGGCGACATAGAATTTAATGGGTATTCAATTTGTGCATCTAAAGAAAACATGGTATTTCACCCTCCTCAATACATTATTGGATAAATGGGATGACTCATACAAAACGTACAAGGTCTCTTATAGTTATGACCGAAGAGGAGGAGGCTGAGGTGGTTGAGTGGTGTAAGGAGATGGCCCAATTGGGACATGTGATAGAGTTGATACAACTCAAATCCATTCAAAGATGGGTTTCCTAGTAAATCATGGTGGTTTGGATTCAAAAAAATGCATCCAAACCTTGTATTGTGTACAACTGAGGACCTTAATAGAGACAAAGCTTCAAATTTATGCCTTGCAATTGTGTCTAATTCCTACGACACTCTTTTTAGGGCATACAATAAGTATTATTATGTTGTAGACCATATATGGAACTGTCACAAAATAAGCTTACAGGCAGGAAGGAATTGTGGCATGTGAGTAATTTCCAAGAGAGGGAACCAAAATTTTTCAAATATTTTGCCTAAGAGTAGGGAGTGGATAACTATTATATGTTGTGTAAATGCAATTGGCACTTCAATCCCATGCTTTTATCTATTCAAAGGTAAAAAATAATTGGAAAATTATATACAAAACTATGAAACAGGTGCATGCAAGGTTGCACATCCTTATGCATGGATGACTAACGATTTTTTTTTTAATTGAATTTGTCACTTTGTTGTGTCTATTCCAAGTGGTGTCTCACTTGAGAGCATATACCAATTGATTTTAGATGGTCATGGGAGCCACATTGTTGTGCAAACAATTGAGGAGGAAAATGATTCCGTCATCAACTTGTTAACATTTCCTTCTCATACCACTCACAGATTTCAACACCTTGGTGCCAGTGAGTTTAGCACTTTCAAGAATTATTTAAGGTTAGAGCGAGCTACATGGTTGGAAAGAATCCAAGGTTTGAGATGAAAAGGTTTGAGCTAGAATAGCCTGTAAGTAAAGTCTTTAAAAGGGCTCTCACACCATCAAATGTCAAGGTTGGCTTTAGGATTAGAATATGGCCAATGAACTATGATGCTCTTATGCATGATACTGGTTGCAGCCAGGCATTTCATGTAAATGGTTAAGAAGAAGGGCATGTCCAAGAAGATGTTGAAATTCAAGAAGTGGATGAACATGAAGATGCAGTTGCAGCTGATAATATAATTTCCCTCTGTCAAGGACACTTATATGGTGATGATGATGAACAGGTAAGTGAAACAAAATAAAATCATGAATGAGTTGGCAATGACATGGAGGTTGTTCTACCAACTGAAGCACATGGAACTTCAGTTGCTGATATTCTTAATGACTTTGTTGATCATGAAACTGACAATAATAATGTGGTTGAAAAATATATTGTTACTATTTCACTAGGAAGCAGCAATGACCAATTGACATTACCAAGCCAAGTAATGCCACCATCATCGCTGGTAGAAGCCATATGAATATAAACAAGCATGGTGTCATAAGAACAAATGAAGAGAGCATGAACATGCCTTCACAACAAGTTGAATTAAACAATGAAATTGTTCATTTTTTTGTGGACAATAGATCAATGGAAGAAGATAGTGCACATAATGGGGAATCATACAAAGAGAATAATATAGTTCAATTAGTTGTCCTAGATATTGAATGACAAGTGTCAACCAATGGCATGCATCATGCAGGGAATGAGAAGTTACTTAGTTGGTTACTAAAGCTACTAGTGGAGATAATGTCAATGAAAAAAAAACATGGAACAATAGGTAGTCCTTTTTTGGGTCAAAGTTCATAGCTGCTCGCCTCATAAACTATATAGCCCTATTAGTTGAGTCTAAAAAAAAGAAACTTGACATTCAAGAATTAAAATGGAAAAAGAAGGATTTAGTCAAGGAAAAGAAGGCAGCAAGGATTGTTGTAGCACAACTTGGAGCGGAGGAAAGGGTTGAAAGAGAGAAAGTAAGGCAATAAAAGGACCATAAAAAAAAATAGAAAGGTACGAAAAGAAGCAAGAAAGGCTCAAAAAATTCTTCAAAGAGAAAGAGGAATAACAATTGACAATGATGTAAGCACAGTTATTGAAACAAGGATGATGTCAACCACATATTACCAAATTATACATAATACATGATTATTCAAAGACCTCATAAAAATTCAAGTTTCTTAGTATTAGAATGGGGGTTAACTCACTTGCTATATTCCTACCAGTGCAGGTGTCAATCCTATGTATGCTTATGAAGCAAGGAATTCAAAAAGTTTGCGCATTGAAGATTTTGGAGGCCATCTAGACTAGGGGTGTGATATGTTTTCTGTTGTAACCACATTATGATGTGGATTTTGGATGGATTGCCTCTTTTTCTTGTCACATGAGGATTTTGGCTTATAATCTAGGTCAGTTTATTCCATATTGTTTGCAACATTGTAGTCAAAAGCCATTTTAGAAGCAACATTCATAGTCTATTTGATGGAGAAATCCTAGCTTAGAATGCAAATGGAGCTTTTGTTCTGCCATTACATACCAAATTATCCACAACATCACATTTTCTCCAGGTTTCTAAATAAATGACAAATGAGGGAATAATGATATCATGAAAAACTTACTTTTTATAATTTGAAAACTCCATAAAACAATGAACAACAACAATAAACAATTTAGGTCAATGCAAACATCATGACTCCATTTATTTTGGTGGTCATTTTCAACCTCCTAATTTGTCCCTCACTATTACAGTCGAAAATGCATTCAATCCCATTTGACAATGCTTACGGGGGATAGCTCTGCTTCCCTTGCAGTTGGGTTAATTATAAACTTCATGAGTCCATTGAATAAAAAAAGAATTCTTTAATCAAACAAATTCACAATTGTCCTATTATGACCAAAGAAGAAATTGTGAGGAAAATGTAGTGGATGACTAATTCAATTCAATTTTGTTGATGTGTCATGACTACATTGGATCAAACAAATTCAACATTTTTTAATCAAAGAAACTTAGAACTACCTTGCTATGACTAGAGAAGAAAATTCAATCAAAACACAGTGGATGACAAGAAAGAATACCACACAAACTATTAAAAAACTTGATTTTCCATGAATCCATTGATTCAAACAGATTCAAAACGCTTTAATCAAACAGATTCACAATTCTCTTGTTATGAATAGAGAATAAAAGGTGGAACAAACATAATGGATGACAAGAAATAATCCTAAAACCATCTGGGCATGCTGAAAAGTCTCAAACGTAAAATGGAACTCATCCTCAACTTCCTTTGTATTGAAAATTAAGAAAATTTGTTTATCCCAAGGCGTTTTTAACTCCACAACTCATGTCATTACTTATTAGTCAACTAAAATGCATATCATCATTCAAAATTGAGACAAACAAGTGGATTAAATATGAGTGTCAAGTGTAGATTAAATTGTTGAGAAAACTACAACATAATTTGAGCTAAACCTTATCTGTATAACTTTCTATCTTTTCAGGCATAAGTTAATTGTAAGGAAGTTTAATATCAAGGCCCCTCTCTAAGGATGATTTTTCAAATACAAGCCTTCAACAAGGAGATAGAAACTATGAAGTTGCCAAACAATTGTGAGGTTTTTTCTTAACGAATTTGATGATTATGGCTCAAACAGAATCAAAATGAGATTTATGTAAATGAAAATTGAGAAAAGCAACTATACTTCATCCTTTTGTTTGCAAGAAGAAAAAATACCTTACTTTCATTACTTAAAACAAAAGAGGTTACAAGTAGCATAGATCGAATCATCAACAACAGAGAGATCAATGTCCAGCTTAAGTCTTTCTTCCAGGGCAGAGTTCACCAAAGAAACATAGATAACAAAAATAGACATCGTTCACAAAAATTGAAAACAATTTTGACCAAATTATAGTGGAATTTGCAATGTCCAAGGTACCCCATGGAGTGGCTCAAAACTGTGGAAAGACCAAGTCATACATTCTAGAATGGACAAGAGATATTCAGCTGGGAGGCCTGCGAGTTACCCATGTTATATCTCCTCTCATTTGTCTCATTGAGTTCTTTCAAATCAATCACTCTGCACAACACACCAAGATATTGCAGCATGGATCTTCAGGATGTCTAATACCTCTAATAGGAAGGTTGGGGTAGAGGTCCTTATCGAGGCATAATTAGCCATATTGCGATGCATATTTCTATATGTGGAGAAAATAGAAGAAACCGAAAAATATGGTGAAAAAGACTAC